>SKCR01039230.1:0-61490 GCA_019454045.1 Zanthoxylum bungeanum | reverse complement strand
TTAATTAACAAACCATTACACAATTTTCTCTCATTTCTCTCTTCTCTCTCACGGCAACAAAAGGGAGTGTTCACTGGTTTGGAACCAGTTTGGGCGTGAGTTAAAGGGAAGCAAGAGTGGTTTCTCATGGTGAGAAATCAAGTGCTAGCACACTACAAGTCTTGCGAAGGTGGGAGGTTCGACCATGAGACGGGATCCATCCGACGAAGCTTTGAGCTCCGTTTCCCATCTCAAATTTCTGTTTTTGGAGGCAGTGGACTGCATGCAGTGGAGCTCAAAGGCAGTACGTTTTTGGGCTTGATTCATCTTCAAATCGACATAACCGATCAATGTGAGTATTCCGCTACCTCCGTTGATGTATTCATGCATGTTTCATGTCTTGTTATTGATCTTGGGACCTTAGATTAAACCAACACTTATCTCCTTGGTGACAGGAATAAACAATAGGTCCTCCAAATTAGTCCATCACGGTAAGCTTCTGGTAAATGATTATCTAGGTGCCTTCACAGCTTTTCCTTTCAGCTATAGAAAGGTAGTGAATGAAGACACCAAATCATTACCTAGCTCTAATAATGCCTTTGATTAAACCCCTTCAACCCACTGTAGACACGATTAACTAAAGTAAAAATCACAAGCATTACAAGGCATTAATTCGGGGTCGATTCTCTATCCTAGTGGAGTCGCTAGACTGTAGAACAAAGAAATCGGTGAAGCTGTTCCAGGCTCGCGGCCCGGTCGGGAGTACGAAATAGCCCGCGGGGGACTAAACCGGAGCAATAAAATGGAGTCACCACCCAGTGTGAAATGGGAAAATGATTTAAGGCTACATTCACCCCTCGAAAGGGAAGACCTCAAACTGTTAGATTCGGAATGGTCCCTTACTTATGCCACTTGTAATGAACGGATTTATGTGATAATATAACCGAGTCTACGCAACATACATACACAAGAATTACCTACACCTAAGTTTGCATACAACCTATATCTAAGTTGCATACATAGGAGATAACCTATATCTAAGTTTGCATGCATAAAAGTAAATCGACATAATGGTAAGCACATAATTTCATGAACATACGCATGAACGTTTCCTCAAGCGGTACTTGGAGTTGTATCCCAAGTACAGACCGCACTACCGTTCATTCGAATTAGGCTACAGAATTTATGTCTGGGTTTCCATCCGATTTACCACGAGAAGCAACACTCAATCACTAACCCAATATTGACATACATGAAAATTGATAATGCATATAACCATAAATAACCGAAGAGAACAAAACAAATGTGGAATAATAAAACGACAATAAACGAAAATTAAATGTGGAACAATAAATATGTGACCAAAGAACTTGGCCGTTTTCAATATAGGACTTTGCATACCCGGTTGGACGTATTTCACGTCCAACCATGCATGTCATTTCCAGGACGACAAAATAAAATATAATAAATGGTGCCCTCAGGTCTTACCTTTTAAGTCGCCTCTTGCAAGTGCATTACGAGGCCATCGGAAGGGTTAATGCTCTGTAACTCCGCCGGTTCACTGGTTCAATATTTTCCTTCGTTGCTTCACTGTTTTCACTCACTATCTTGGCCGTTGTTTTCCTTTCTTTTTGCCACTGTTTGGACTGCAATTTGGGCTTATTTTCTGGACTATTTTTAGGGACTGTTTTGGGGGACTGATGTTTACTGTTTAAGTCATGAATGATCAGTCAATTTGGTTGTTTGAAGGATCGGTGGTGGCTGATTCATGGCTTGGATTTTAATTGTTTATTGTTTTTTCGGTCAGGGCTTTGCCTTGGCGTAGGGTTTGTGATTGTTTATATGTGTTAGTGATTCACATGGCTTGTGATTGTTTAATGGTGCATGAGGTTTATGGTTTTGGCATTTTGTGGCTTATTATTGTCGGTCTAATGGTTCACGTGAAGACACATACAAGGGACATATGGATAGTGGCCGTTGGTTGTTGTATGTTTTTTGTTACGTGAAGGAGATGGGCATTAGGGTTAAGGCTTTATTTTTTGTGAGGTTTCCGAGTGGGTGGAGAGAGAGAAAAGATGGTGGTTCTTGGCTGGCGAGTTAGTGAGGGTGAGGGCCTTTAGGGTTTATACCGTGAGTGGAGTGAGATGAGTGGAGAGGATGCGAGAGATTAGGGTTTTCTCTGGTTACTGCCGAGTGCCTTGGTTCTATTTATGCGTGTTTGATTTTTGCTAGTGGAGGGTAATGGGTGGTTTCCGTGAATGTGAGGAAAGCCAAGGTTTGAGGGAAGTGTTTTACATAGAGAGAGAAGAGAGGCCGTGTTGGACAATTTTGACCCATAACGTCACTATTTGTACAGATCATGGTGTTGTTGTACAAATTAACTATGTGACAAAGAAGTTTGCACTCTTATCATTTGTGATTAGATCACCTAGATATATAAATGATAAGAGGTCCCTATGATTTGTTTCTGGACGGAGAATGATATGAGACAGTATCAGTCCATGAAGGATAAATCATTAAATATCCCTAGTCAGAGTATTATCGAGATTGAACATCGATAAATACGTAAAAGACTAGTATTACACTTGTGCGCATTGTGAAGGCACAATGGCATATTTCTCATATATTTCGGTATAGGATACTCATGCAAGTGTAATAGGAGGTTGTGTTTCATCGATGGTACGGGAAAAAGTTTCGCTATGGATAGACCCCGCAAAATCACATTGGTAGTATGACTATGTGTCTATGGGAGTCTGCAATCAGGGTAGGTGTATTTGGTCTTAACCTGAGACTTGCACCGCTAATACTTGGGACAATCAATATACTTTGGTTGAGGTCGTCCAGGGCTTTAACAGGTTCTGTGTACGCCAATACTGGGTATATGAGAATCGTAGTGTGTTGGGTGTGTGTCAAGACGGAAGTGTCACTCCAGTCATATGGAAATGATGGTCACGTAGGATACGGGACTGGTTCTCTTAAATACTGCGCAGCTATCGGGATATTATGACTAGGTCATGTATATCCGATTATAGAGACAAGTTACCAGACATCCGACATGTGCTTCGTACCGGGCAGACATAATTCCAGCCCAGTCCTAGCACGTGATCATTCGATACTGGACAGAAATACGCAATACTACGGTATACTACGCTTGATATAGATCATTTATTCCTGTAAGGATATTTCCGGAGAATTGGGTAGGCATGGCGTTTTGCTAGAGGCCAACCCTGTCTTGTAAATCGGTAAAACGTAGTACGAGGTACTTACGTGTTCAGATAGTCCAACGACCGAATTTACTGCCAACATATCCGGGGATCTCATGGGTCGCTTCCCAAAGATTCACGATGATGTACAACTCGCACTCTAATTAATCTGGAATTAATTAGATGAGAGAGAGAATTAATATGGGATTAATTGCGGAGATATTTTATCTGGGATAAAATATCAATAAAGAGAGATAACGATTAATTTGGAATTAATTGGTAAATTAATATATTCGATATATTAAAAGAAATTAGATTTTGACATGGAATTGAAATTAGATTTTAATTCGGGCGAACGACTTAATTTAGAATTAATTCGTTAGCGACGTGAATAGTGATTTCGCAAGGCGTAATCATTTAATTACGACGCAACTAAAAATTCATTAATTTGGAATTAGCGAACCCGAGCCTGAGATTATTTGCGAGCGCATTCGCATTTCGAATTCGAGTGCGGCACGCAAGTCAAATCAAGCGTCAAATCGCTAGTCACTTCAAGCGTCAAATCACTTGTCACTTTGAGTGATGTGACTTGACAACTTGATTGATAGATATGACTTGATGGGAGTTGTTGAAAAGATTTTTGAAAGCTTGAAAGACATTTATTATTATTGTAATGGGTACACAAAATCAAAACAACAACCTCACTTCTTCTCTCCTACACTCACGCCCAAATGGGCATTTTCTCTCCTCTGGTTTGCTCACTGCCGAGCAGTGAAGGGAAGCACAAGAGTGTGATTTTGTGGCAAAATCACAAGTGCTAGCACACTTATCAGGCATGCGAAGGTGATAGGGAAGTCCACTCATGAGCCGGGAACCATTTTACGAAGCTTGGAGCTTGACGAAGGACAAAAACCGAGCAAAACCAGTGAGCTTGGACTGCACACTACCAAACCAGTGAAGGAGGACAACATTTCGTTTTTGTTGCCTCGTTTTCCTTCGCGTCGCTCAACCGATCGATGTGAGTATTCCGCGACTTCGTCGATGTATTCGCACTTCATTTTTCATGCTTGTTTATAATCTTGGGACCTTAGAATTTGCCAACAATGGCATCATGAGCTAAACGTTGAGCATGAAATTGGTTAGGGTTAAAAATTTGGGTAAAATTGTATTTGAGCATGTTTAATGAAATGGAAATTTATGAATTAGTATGCTTAGATATGTTTTAATTTGAGATTGATTGGATCAATTTGATCAAATTGGTTTGGAACAAATTTGCCCAAAAATTTGGCATGGCCGAATTTGATGCCCTATTTTAATGTCTTTCGATTTTGATTTTTTGATTCATTGGATGAGTTAGAAATGTGTTGGGAATATTGATTTGTGTTGAATTGAATTAATTGGATTGAATTTGATTTGGACAAAATAATTTCCCCTTGGCCGAGACATGATGAGCATGTAATGGGTTTGATTTTAATCAATTTGTGTTGGACACTAATTGATGTAGATGAGCATGATTAATTAGCCTAATTTGTGTTTTGGAAATAATGAATTGGGTGATTAATTATGTTAATGCACTTTGGTTAATTAAATGTGAAATTGGAATTTTTTGTATTTCATTAATTGGCCTTCAAATTGGATTTGGGCTTTTGTGTTGTAATTGGGCTTGTTGGGCTTTGTTTTACAAAGTTGGATTTAGGCAAAATTGGTTGGATCCAATTAGGCCCAAAACCGCTTCAACAAAGCCCAAATGCGACTTAATGGACCTTTAAAGTTTAATTGGGCCTAATGGGCCAAGATTGATTTCTAGGCTTATGGGGTAACTCCCGGATTGGATTTTGGTTATCAGTTTGACCCGAGTTGACCAAAAGTCCACGCCTTAAGAAATTAATTAAAATCCCATTGGACTTTAATTAAATTGACGTTGGACGTTAATCGGGCTTTGAGACCCGTAACGATTAAATTTGGAATTTAAATCGTAAAAAGTTCATTATTAAAGTGTAGTATTTAATTTGGAAATTAAATAGTGAATTAGAATTGAATGCATATTAAATTGGATTTAATGATGTAGTTTAATTTAATTCGTGAATTCGTACTTTGAGTACTTATTCAAAAACGAGTTTGACTCGAGCAAAATCAAATCGTTGTTTGAACATTGGATGGTCACTAATTATCAGATTAATTAATTTGATTAGATTGATTGATAACATGCTTGTGTGAATACATGGTTGCGATGCATGAATAATGTATATCAGATGGATATTAGATGGGTGGGACAATTTTAGAAATTGTAATAAATTTGATTTATTAATTGGACCTGCGTGTCCAACCTTATTACCTCTCATTTCTTTGTATTCTCTTCTCACCTATTCCCCTCAAAGAAATGAGGTTTCTTTAGAAGTGTAGTGTAACGGGTAGAAGTAATACTTGTGCTAGCGGGAGAGAGAGAAGAGAAAGGGATTTGATCTAGGATCATTGTTTAAAGTATCCATCCGCATATCATTATTATTATCATATGCTTTATTATGTGTTTAGAATGCATGTTTAAGGGTGTATGATGATGAGACCTTAACAAAGATAATAAATTAGTTGCCAATTTGCACGCGAAAACCCCTCGCTAAATATTAAGCGTCTTCCTTCCATTGAGTGATTCTCACTCAAGATCCGAGACTGGCATGGGCTTGTTGGCCAAAGTCAAGGCCTTTTGTCCGTCGAGGATATGTTTGAATCACGAAGGCTTTGTTCCATATCAGTGTCTTGTCCAAGTTGTGGTTTGTTGGCCAAAGTCAAGACCACTTCTTGTCCATCGACATTGATTACAAAGCTTTCCATGGTCAATGGGTCGCGCTTGACTGGGATCACTAAGTTTGTTGTGCCAAAGCCAAGGCTTAGTTGATTCAGAGGAAAAAGTTAGGTAATACATTGGATGTATTGGCATATATAAGATATATGTTTCGGACTTGGATGTCCCCATACCGGATCTAGGAATTGGATTGGATCCAATCGATCTTAGAGATCTACCTAGTTAATTATCATACAATTTGTTGGCCAAAGTCAAGATTGTGTGATATTAACGGGATCCTAGCCCACTAGGAAACACGGTTTCCCGAGTACTCGACAGAGGGTTAGAGGCTCATCGAAAAATATTAGGAGGCAAGAATTGAATTTGCAATATTCATTTAATTACTTGCCATACGCGCTCAAACAAATATCATTCGTCGTTATAAATTAAATATTATTAGGACTAATATTTAAATGTGTTGTTTTAATAAATAGTTGGACTGTATTATAGTTGATTATATAATTGGATTATAGTAATCAATATATTTGGATTAATTAATTTCAATCAATAGTTGATTTATAGTTGGACTATAGAAATCAATATAATTGAGGTTAATTAATTTAAATTATATTTGATGTATGTTGGACTATAATAATCAATATAATAAATAGTACCACAAATCATTGATTAAATAGTTGGACTATTAGAATCAAGATAAATTGAAAGAAACATTTGAAACATAATCCTAGGGAAAATGTATTTAAATGGTTTAATTTTGAATTGGGAATAATATTTCAGGATGTCCTTGAAAATAATAAGTTACTTATTTGATAAAATAACGTATTAAGCCTAAGCCCGGAGTTAAGCAAATAGTAGAGCATAATCTTTGGAAGATTTATGTGATGATAACTTTAGTGCTTAATCCATTAAGCTTGTCGCAGTAGACTCATAAATTTCTGAATCAGAACTAAGGATTAGATCCTTAAAGTATGATACAGAAATGGAAGGATATTCATAAATCTATACTTAGATTTTACAAGTACTAATATTGCAATAGTAAACTCTTGGAGAGTTAATGACTGTTCTCAAGGAGATAAAGTCAAAATTTGCAAATTAGGCAAGTAACGCAAGTCGCACCTTACTTCGATGTTCTAGATGGCCAAGGCTTGGCCAAAGTCTTCTGGAGTGTTGAAACAGGCAAATGCAACATCATTATAATCTTCTGGGAAGATAAAGGTCATATCTAAAATGTCTGCCTAAAATGTGGCAAACGGGATCACAGAAGCGTGACTGTCGTTTGGACAAAGCAGACATGAAGGAATTGAAGACGAGCAAGGCTCTGACTTCAATATGTTTGTCAAGATTATGTTCACTACTAGTATTAAAATTGGATTTTAGATACTTAGTATGGTACATAAATATATTTCTGTTCAGAATCTACTGTGAGCAGGATACTGACTTCAGTTGAGATTTAATCTGCGAATTGGAAACGGGACGACTGTCGCTGTTTTAATCGTAGATACCTAAGTTTAGGAACTGCCTTTTGGTGTGTACCTAAGTTTGGAAAATGTTATAATGTAACTAGTTTGACTAGATACATTATCTCTATATCAGTGTTTAACCCGCTGCGGGTGAACCTTTATATTCTAGAACACTAAAGTGTTTTATTATATAAGGATGATATTGAGATAAACACATTAGATGTGAATAACAGAATTTATATTTTGAATATAAATAAATCTCAAATATATATTATGACAAACAAATAGCTCAAACTGATTTGATCAAAAGAAACTTAAATGTGCATTGTTGTCTGGGACACAATCAAACAAGACTCGTATATCCACCTTTTGAAGAGTGGGTACTCGGACTAATTTGATCCCAATCAAATAAAGTTACGAATCTAGTTTATTGGGCAAAGTGCCTAAAACACTATTTACTTGGTAAAAGTGTAAATGCCACTGATCTGTTAGCCCTAGTTCATAGTGAAGCAAGTGGGCCCATATCTAGCTAGGCTAGAGGTGGAGATGAATATTTCGTGACCTATACGGATGTGGCATCGCGTTGTGGTTATGTGTTTCTTTTGAAGAACACAAATCAGAAACTTTTAAGTTTCGACACAAAATAGACAAACAGATCGGCTATAGTATTATACCATCACGGTAAGACCGTAATGGAAAATACTTAAGCAATAAGTTTCTAATATACTTAAAGAGTAAAGTATTCTTTCATAAGAGGACTCCTCCCGGAACACGTCAAAGTGACGGTGTGTCCGAACCGAGTAACCGAATTTTGTTAGACATGATAAGGTTAATCATGAGTCACTCTGAGCTACCATTTCCTTCAACGGATACGCAAAACAGTGCAGAACTTTTTTTGAATAAGGTTCCATTAAAATCTGTTTGACAGATTTCATATTAGATATAAAAGGGAAAGAAACCGGTTTTCTCATTCCTGAATATTTGGGTATGCTAGGCATACGTTTGGATGATACCAAACTAAAACCCAAATTTGATAAATTCCAATTGTAGGTTATCCTATGGATACCATAAGTATTGTACTTATACATCTCACGAGAGAACAATAAATTGTTGCTCACCATGAGGTTTTCCTTAGAGGAATAACGATATGCAGTGGTAAGTGGGAGGATAGTAAAACTCGATGAAAATCTGAGTAATACTGTCCAAGGCACCGAATCTTAATGGAACATAAATAGTTCATCAAGGATAAAACTATAACATTAATTTTCGAAAACAAAAGAATCGCGTATGTCGGAGAGAGTCAGAAAACAACCTGGGGTATGGGTTTCTGAATCACCTCATAAAGATTTCTATCTTTTGAGGTATACCAACTGACTACGTATGAGGAACTGATACAAGGTATCGACTCTCTAGTATGGTAAAGTGCCATGAGTCCGAAATGGATAATGCTTCCTAAAGCTGCATGTTTCATTTATGAAATATGACAGCTTAACAGGAAAATCGTTTTCCTGAAAAAGGAAACCTTTGGAGGATGTTTACAACATCCTGTCGGTTTTGTCATACCAAAACTAGCAAACGAGGTTTGCGGGTTATTCGATCCATATTTGGATTGAAGCAAGCATAGGTTCTTGGAATTATCGTTTTGATGTAATCATAATGGAGTATGATTTAATTCAAAACAAAAAGATTCTTGTGTATATAAGAGGGTTGATGGGAGCGCACTGATATTGGTTGTCCTGTAAATAATGATAATATGTCATTTCTTGGAAATGATAATCCCATAATTAACAATCGGCGAAAGCTTGGCTTTCGAAAACTCTCCGTGGAATCGTACATTGAAAAATGTTAGCTACCTGGTGTCTCATACGCTTTGAGCATATGAAGTCACAAACAGGCCAATCCAAGTGATAGTCACTGGATTGAAATTAAGAACATGCGTTAGTATCTTAGAGAACTAAGAATTCTGTCTTAATCTATGGAGAATGATAACATTAAGTGACTGAGATCACTATAGCAAGTTTCCTAAACCGATAAAACGACTATAAGTCGCAAACGGTACTATACAATTGAATAACGGTACAGTGAGCTGGAAATCTTCCAAGCAAGATACTGTTACTGAATAAACAACAATGCGGGTTATTGTTACAGCTGAGGCGGCAATAGAAGCCTTCTGGGTCGATAAATAATTCTAATTAGATTATATATAGTTATGTTAGCTGCTGAACTAAGCGCCAGCACAGGCTAAAGAATTAATGGCCTCATCAACGATCCAGATAAATACTTTGATATTCATCTGATTCGTTCGGATCATACATCATGGCGATGTAATGATCGAATAAATCGCATCAGATGATAATCATGCAAATCCGTTGACGAAAGCTATTTCTCAGCAGTTAGAGCCAACCATACATAGTTCGGGTGTCAAGCACTCGAGTGATTGGCTATAGGCCAAGTGGGAGATTGTTGGACAATTATGACCCATAGCGTCACTATTTGTACAGATCATGGTGTTGTTGTACAAATTAACTATATGACAAAGGAGATTGCACTCTTATCATTTGTGATTAGATCACCTAGATATATAAATGATAAGAGGTCCCTATGATTTGTTCCTGGACGGAGAATGATATGAGACAGTATCAGTCCACGAAGGATAAATCATTAAATATCCCTAGTCAGAGTATTATCGAGATTGGACACATCGATAAATAGTAAAGACTAGTATTACACTTGTGCGTGTTGTGAGGGAACAATGTCATAGTTCTCATATATTTAGGTATATGATACTCTTGCAACTGTAATAGGAGGTTGTGTTTCACCGATGGTACGGGAAATAGCTTCGCTCTGGATAGACCCCGCGGAATCCCATTGGTAGTAACCTAAGACTTGCACTGCTAATACTTGCGACAATCAATATACTTTCGTTGAGGTCGTCCAGGGCTTTAACAGGTTCTGTGTACGCCAATACTGGGTATATTGAGAATCGTAGTGTGTTGGGTGTGATGTCAAGATGGAAGTGTCACTCCAGTCATATAGAGATGATGGTCACGTACGATACAGGAGTGGTTCTCTTAAATGCTGCGTAGCTATCGGGATATTATGACTAGGTCATGTATATCCGATTATAGAGACTAGTTACCAGACATCCGACATGTGCTTCGTACGGGGCAGACACAATTCCAGCCCCAGGCCTAGCACGTGATCATTCAATACTGGACAGTAATACGCAATACTACGGTATACTACGCTTGATATAGATCATTTATTCCTGTAAGGATATTTCCGGAGAATTGGGTAGCATGGGCTTTGCTAGAGGCCAACCTGTCTTGTAAATCGGTAGGTAAAACGTAGTACGAGGTACTTACGTGTTCAGATAGTCCGACGACCGAATTTACTGCCAACATATCCGGGGATCTCATGGGTCGCTTCCCAAAGATTCACCGATGACGTATAACTCGCACTCTAAATTAATCTGGGATTAATTAGATGAGAGATAAAATTAATCTGGGATTAATTGCGGAGATATTTTATCTGGGACAAAATATCAATAAAGAGAGATAACGATTAATTTGGAATTAATCGGTAAATTAATATATTCGATATTTTAAACGAAACTAGATTTCGACGCGGAATTGAAATTAGATTTTAATTCGGGCGAACGAATTAATTTAGAATTAATTCGGGCAAACGAATAAATTTAGAATTAATTCGTTAGCGACGTGAATAGTGATTTCGCTAGGCGTAATCATTTAATTACGACGCAACGGAAAATTCATTAATTTGGAATTAGTGAAACCAAGCCCCAGATTATTTGCGAGCGGATTCGCATTTCGAATTCGAGTGCGGCACACAAGTCAAATCAAGCGTCAAATCGCTAGTCACTTCAAGCGTCAAATCACTTGTCTCTTTGAGTGATGTGACTTGACAACTTGATTGATAGATGTGACTTGATGGGAGTTGTTGAAAAATTTGATTTTTGAATGCTTGAAAGATATTTATTATTATTGTAATGGGTACACAAAATCAAAACAACAACCTCACTTCTTCTCTCCTACACTCACGCCCAAATGGGCATTTTCTCTCCTTTGGTTTGCACACTGCCGAGCAGTGAAGGGAAGCATAAGAGTGTGATTTTGTGGCAAAATCACAAGTGTTTGCACACTTACGAGACATGCGAAGGTAATAAGGAAGTCCACCCATGAGCCGGGAACCATTCGACGAAGCTTAGAGCTTGACGAAGGACCAAAACCGAGGCAAACCAATGAGCTTGGACTGCACACTGCCGAACCAGTAAAGGAGGACAACAATTCGTTTTTGTTGCCTCGTTTGCCTCCGCTTCGCTCAACGGATCGATGTGAGTCTTCCGCGACTTCGTCGATGTATTCGCACTTCATTTTTCATGCTTGCTTATGATCTTGGGACCTTAGAATTTGCCAACAGGCCGAAGGAGATTATGGTTTGTTATTGCTATTCTAAGAATGGATTTAGGGTTTACTGGTTTTCATGTGGCTCTGTGTTTTCTTGGAGAAGAGGGGCTGCCGAGGAGAGTGTTTTTGGTTATAGCCGAGAGATGAAGGTCAAGGAGAAAAGGGTGAAGATCTGTGGAAGTACTTTAGTTTGCTTCGGTTTTGCTGTATCTTAGGGTTGCTAGATGGAGATTATTGATGTTTTGAGGGAGAGGGCATGAATTTGAGGTCTATGAGTGGTTGTGTGTGTTTGTGAGGGTAGTGTGCGTGAGTCAAAAAACAAAGAGATACTGGTTTGTGTGTCTTTTTATAGGAGAGGGTTAGGGTTGTCCTTATTTGGGTAGGAAATAAATATTATGTAATTATAAAGGATATCTTTTAATTAATGTGTGCTAAAGAAAAGATCCATTTAATTTAGGCATGTGATTTTTTAGTTTAAGAAAGGGATTTATGGGATTTGATTTGATTTGATATATTAATTTAGGCATGTGATTTATTTAAATTAGGAAAGTGAATTATTTAGATTTATTTAATTTAGGAATGTGATTTATTTAAATTAGGAAGGTGATTTAATTTGATTTTAATAATATTTTTAATGTGTTGGATATTTTTGAGGGGATTTAGTGGGCTTGGGCTTTTTGGTGGGCTTGGTGTGGATTGCGGGGTTTTGGGCCAAAGATGAATTTTAAAACAGAGATCCAACGAGCGAACCCAAAGCTAAGAAAACGAATTAAGTCCAACAGGGTATTGATTTCTGACTTTTCCCTTCCGACGTCCGTTTCCCGTGACTTCAGCAACTTAAAGAGTAGTGCCTCCATACGGGCTCATCATCGGGACTTATATGCAAAAATGCAGTGCCTACAACCTGGTTAGCTGAAATTCTACACGAAAATTTAAAGGTCAAGATCCAGATTAATCCGACGCCTCTTACCATGATCGTCATCGGACCAATTTATGTTTGAAATGATAGGGTCAATTTGTGGTTCATACGCTAAGATTTGATCAATTAGATCCAGAGCAGTTCTTGCTTCAAAGAGGAGTTCTTTCATAGGTTTTTGATGAGCGGAAAATATATCAATATTTACTGCCCCTTTAACTTAATATTTTGTTTAGTTTCTCGGGTTTGATGAACGTTTCGATGTGTTTTAGTTTATTTTGCAGATAAAATAATATCGGGTCTCAATGAAATCATTTAGGATGAAATATGGGTCAAATAAGGGCAATTATTGGACTTGATATATTAATTTTGGAGAAGTGCAGTTTTGGGAATTCCAGTTTTGCGCATCTGTCGTATTTTGGGCATAACGTTTTACTCAGATATCGGATTGAGCGGATTCAAGTGCCAGATTAAAGAAGACTCAAAGATCTACAACTTTTAAAGAGAAAATATTTTCGAATTCTGAAGAGTTAAGGACCGAAATTGATGAACCATCCAGAAGTGTGTGATGTGTAATTATTAAGTCATTATCAATCATTTTCAAAGCAAAATATAAATTAATAAATAATTAATAAAAATTATCAAATCAACACCAAACAAGATAAGAAATTAGTGGAGCAATTATGGATTTGGTGGAGTAATTAGTGGAGAAATTAATAATGGATTTGGTGGAAATTTGATGGATGATTTGATATAGGCAAAATTTTGCCTATAAATACCAAGCCATTTCATTTGTAAAATTCATACTTTCTTCTTTGAAATTCCTAATGAAAAATAAGAAGATTGTATCTTGTTTGTTTATTTACAGCTTCCAGTAATTAATTTCCGCTTTCGCACTTTCTTTTCTTTATTTTTCAGTTTTTACTTTTCGCAATTTACTTTTACGCACAAACATTTTCTTTCTTTCCTTTTGCAGTTTTTATTTTTCAAGCAATGAGGAGGTAACTCCCCCTTGCTGGGGTAAAAGGTAAAGCTTTTATTATTGCTATCTAGATTAATCTCCCTTAAAAATAATAAATTCACTATTTAAAATTTTACTTAAAAGGATACCGCTATATTGGTCGGTTGGTAATTTAATTTAATATGGTTTAAACCTGACTAATCAAGGATACCGCCATATTGGTCGGTTAGTAATTTAATTTTGGTTCCGCATTTATGGCTGGTTTATGGACAAATATTACCGCCTTAATGGCTGGTTGGACTTAGTTGACTTAATCAGGATACCGCCAGATTGGCGGTTGGTAAGGTTATCACAAGTTATATATCATTTTATGGGAGATATCTAAATTAGTAGTAGTAAAAGTAATTCCTTTTACCTTAGCATTTTATTTTATTGTAATTTACTTTTCAGTATTTACTTTACCGCATTTTTACTTTATGTCTCTTATTTTCATGTTTTTACTAGCCCTAGTTATGTGTTGTAACTAAATTAGTTATTTGGGGTTGTGATGACTTTTAATATCACCGTTTTATAAGGGGTTAGATTATAGCTTGGGTAATATACAGATTTATTTATTGAGTCTTAATCTTAATGCTTTTTCATTAACTGGCCATTAATAAAATTGATCTGGTAAATCTAAAATGAACTAGACATAAGGATTTTAGGTTTCAGCCTTAGACTCAATAGCCCACGATCTTCCTTGAGGATAGATAACCCTTTAATAGATTTTCTTACAGGATAGGAATATACCTGTGGGCGGGGGGGGTAGCCATAATTGGAACCTAATCTTAATTAATCCAAGTAATTTGGTTGACATAGACATATGGTTCAATTGGGTTATACTGGGTATTTGTGTCTGACCATCGACAGAGGCTTACACATAATTTAGTGTTCCAGGTTAATAAATCAATATATTACCCAACTTTCAGATAACCACTTCATCTTTAAAATGATATTGGAAGAAATCACAACCCTATATAGTTTTTAATATTGAATTTTCTTAAACCTACTTTCGAACAACTTTATTTACTTATTTTTAAATTTAGAATCGTCACATTTTCAAATCAATCAAACAAACTGTTAGATACTAGTAATCATTTGACCTCATAACATTAATAGAAGAGATATTAAGTCTTCGTGGGATCGATACTTTTTATACTACTTGAACGATACGAGCACTTGCATTATACGTGTGTGTTTACGCCGGTCAAGTTTTTGGCACCATTGCCGGGAACTTATTTATCGTTTCTATTAGTTTAGGGGTTAGATACGTTACTTGTATCTAATTTCTTTTTACTTATTGTTTTTGTTTTCTTGTGTTTCAGGTTCTCAGAAACTACACGAGACGAACCAGAAGCTTTGAACTCCGATCGCTTGACCAAGAAATTGAAAGAACCATCAGACAGTTGAGAAGGGAAAGGCGAGAAGGCCTAGAAGCTTTAGTCAACATGGAACCTGAACTTTGAACGTTGCACCACCAATTCCCATTCGAGACAGAACCATTCCGGTGGTTGACAGACTCATTCCTGTATTGTACTTCCTCTCTTACCAGCAAATGCGTGTGACATCAAAACATGCATTCAAATGATTCAGCACTCAGTTCAGTTCGGGGGGAATGCAACTGAAAATCCTAATTCCCACATCAGCAACTTTCTGGAAGTTTGCGGCACTTTTAACTAAAACAGAGCATCGGAAGAAGCAATGAGACTGTGAGTTTTTCCATATTCCCTGAATGACAGAGCTAAAGCTTGGCTACATTCACTACCAGCAGGTTCCATAACAACTTGGAACACTTTAGCCACCAAATTTCTTGCAAAGTACTTTCCACCAGCCAGAACCGGAAAGCTGAGGAATGACATCACATCCTTTGTACAACAAGATTCAGAATCCCTCTACGAAGCTTGGGAAAGATACAAAGATTTACTTCAGAAATGTCCTCACCATGAGATTCCAAAATGGCTTCAAGTCCAAACATTCTATAATGGGCTTTCTAGAATAATGAGGCTGGAGGAGCCTTGATGGCAAAATGAGAAGATCAATCCTGTGACCTAATCGAAGAGATGGCCAACAACAATTCCTTGTGGGCAACAGAAAGGAGCATGATCCAAAGAATTGCAGGAATTAAGAAAGTAGAGCCAATACAGCAGTCAACACCAAGCTAGATCAGATATGCAAATTCATGGAAACTCTTACCACTGGATCCACAAGTTCACCATATGGAGGAACACCAGAGTCGAACCAACTTGAAGAAACAGTGAATTTTGTCAACAATTTCAACAGACAAGGGAACAATCTGTATTCCAACACCTACAACCCAGGGTGGAGGAATCATCCTAATTTTTCATGGAGCAACAATTCATGCGAACAGCGGAACTATCCACCACCTGGATTTCAGCAACAGAACAAAGGCCAGGAGCAGACAAATGAACCAGGAATAGCAGAAGTGTTGGCTCAGTTAAAAAAGTACGATGCTATCTTTCAGAGCCAATCAGCTTCCATCAAAGCACTAGAGAATCAAATTGGACAACTGGCCATTGCTCAGAGTTACAGACCGACAGGTACCCTTCCTAGCAACACAGAGCCAAATCTAAGAAACATGGGGAATGAGCAATGTCATGCCATCATGTTAAAAAGCGGTACTGAAATCAACAAAGTTGGTTGAGCCAAAACAATTGCTGAGGAAGTTCCAAAAGAAACAAAGCAATAGATGGAGGAAAAAGAAGAAAAGGAAAAAGAACAGATCACTCCACCTCCACCTTTTCCTCAACGTCTTCAGAAGAAAAAATTGGACAAGAAGTTTTCTCGGTTCCTGGAGATCTTCAAAAAGCTGCATATCAACATTCTATTTGCAGAAGCGTTGGAACAAATGCCCACCTATCCCAAATTCATGAAAGATATTCTTTCACGAAAACGGAGATTGGGAGATTACGAGACAGTAGCTTTAACAGAAGAATACAGTGCCATCATTCAGAGGAAACTTCCCCCGAAGTTGAAAGATCCTGGCAGTTTCATTGTTCCTTGCGTCATAGGAGAACATAACTTTGGTAAGGCTTTGTGTAATTTAGGTGCGAGTGTTAACTTGATGACTTTTTCTATTTTCAGGAAATTACAGATTAGAGAAACAATGCCAACTTCAGTCTCACTGCAACTTGCTGATAGAACGCTCGTATTTCCAAGAGGCGTAGTTGAGGATGTGCGGGTCAAGGTTGACAAATTCATTTTTCCCAACAGATTTTATTGTCCTTGATATGGAGGAAGACGCAGACGTGCCAATCATCCTCAGGAGACCATTCTTGGCTACAGGTCGAACCATTATTGATGTACAAAAAGGAGAACTAACCATGAGGGTACAAGACCAAGAAGTAACATTCAATATTTTCAAAGCCATGAATTTCCCAGATGATGAAAAGAATGAGGAATGTTTCAGACTTGATGTGATACATAGTACCGTTCAGAACTCTGATGAAAGACAAAGTTCTACTGACAAACTTAAAGCATGTCAATTGCCTGTAAAGCCTAAAGATAAAGCATCTTTTGTACTGAAGGAGCCAATTCTTGCACTACAAGCAACAGAAGAGAAAAAGTTCCACCAGCTCAACGAATTGGAGGAATTTCACAATCAGCCTTTTGATAATGCCAAATTGTACAAAGAAAAGGGTAAGAAGAGACATGATGAGAAGTTAGTGCGCATACAACTGGAACCAGGGTAGAAGGTACTGTTAAACAAATCAAGGGTGAAATTCTTCCCATGGAAGCCAAAATCACGGTGGTAAGTTCCATTTGTGATCTCCAAAGTTTTACCAAATAGAGCCATTGAGATACATGATCCTGACGCTAACAAAACTTTCAAGGTTAAGCAAGGAGTTAAGCAAATAAGTGGAACATGATATTTGGAATATTCATGTAATGATAACTTTAGTGCTTAATCCATTATACTTGTCAAGTAGACTCCTTAATTTCTGAATCAGAACTAAGGATTAGATCATTAAAGTATGATAATGAAATTGAAGGATTTTTATGGATCTAGATTAGATCTTTGAAATACTAAATTGCAATAAATAATTCTTGGAGAATTAATGACTAATCTCAAGGAGACAAAGTCAAATTTTGCAATAAGGCAAGTAGCGCAAGGCGCACCTTACTTCGATATTCTAGAAACATGAGGCTTGGCCAAAGGCTTCTGGAATATGAAAAAGGGCAAAGTCAAAATCATTATAATCTTCTAGGAAGATAAAAGGACATATCCCAAGAAGGAATTGAAGACGAGCAAGGCTCTAACTTCAAAAATGATTGTCATAATTATGTTCACAGCTAGTATTAAAATTAGATTTTAGATACTTAGTGTGGTACATAAAATATATGTACTGATGTTCAGAATATGCTATGAGCAGGATACTGACTTCGGACGAGATTACTCTGTGAATTGAAAACTGTTATAATGTAAGTAGTTTGACTAGATACATTATCTTTATATCAGTGTTTGACTCGCTGCGGGTGAACCTTTATATTCTAGAACACTAAAGTGTTTTATTTTATAAAGATGATATTAAGATAAACACATTAGATGTGAATAACAGAATTTATATTTTGAATATAAATAATATCTCAAATATATAACATGACAAATAAATAGTCCAAACTAATTTGATCAGTAAAGAAACAAATTGTGGCTTTGTTGTCAGGGACACTATTAAACAAGAATCGCATATCCACACTTTCGAAGAGTGGGTACTATGACAAATTTGATTCTATTCAAATAAAGTCTACGAATCTAGTTTATTGGGCAAAGTGCCTAAAACACTATTTACTTGGTAAAAGTGCCAGTGCCACCGATCTGTTAGCCCTAGTTCATAGTGAAGCAATGGGCCCATGTCTAACTAGTGTAGATGTGGATATGAATATTTCGTGACCTATAAGGATGTGGCATCGCGTTATGGTTATGTGTTTCTTTTGAAAACAGATCGGCTAAAGTATTAAACCATCACGGTTTGACCATGATGAAAATACTTAAGCAATGAGTTTCTCGTATACTTGAAAGAGTATAGTATTCTTTCATTGAGGACTCATCCCGGAACATGTCAGTTTGACGGTGTATCCGAAATGAGAAACTGAATTTTGTTAAACATGATAAGGTTAATCACGAGTCACTCTGAGCTACCATTTCCTTCAATGGATAAGCTTTAACCAGTGCAAGAACTTATTTTGAATAAGGTTCCATAATATGTGTTTGACAGATATCATATTAGATATGAACAGGAAAAAAACCAGGTTTCTAATTCCTGAATATTTGGGTATGGTAGGTATATGTTTGGATGATACCAAACTAAAACCCAAATTGGATAAGTGCCAATTGTAGGTTACCTAGGGATACCATAAGTATTGTACTTATTCAACTCAAGAGAGAACAATTAGATTGTTGATCACCATGCGGTTTTCCTAAGAGGAATACCAATATGCAGTGGTAAGTGGGACGACAGTAAAACTCGATGAAAATCGGAGTAATACTGTTCAAGGCACCGAATCTTAATGGAACTTAAATAGTTCATCAAGGATGAGACTATTACCAATAATCTTCAAATACACAAGAACCGCGTAGGTCGGAGAAAGAGTCAGAAAATTACCTGGGGTATGGGTTTCTGATCTAACCTCATAAAGATGTCTATCTTATTGAGGTATACCAACTGACTACGTATGAGGAAGTGATACAAGGTGTCGACTCCCTATTATGGCAAAGTGTCATAAAGTTCTAAGTGGATTCCACGTATACCAACTATGTTTAGACACTTGTTGATGTACCGTAAGGCATTATGTCTATTGGTACTAAATAAGTCTTTAAGGAAGACATACATGGATGGCAACATACCATCGTACTACTAGGCTTGTAGCGAAAATGTATAGTTATCAACATTGTGTTGATTGTGACAAAACCTTTTACCTGTTGCCATGGTAAATCCATTTGGATAATGCTTGCTAATGCTGCATGTTTCATTCATGAAATGTGGCAGTTGAATGCCAAAACTGTTTTCCTTAACGGAAATCTTTCGGAGGATGTTTACAACATCCTGACGGTTTTGTCGAACCATAACAAGCAAACTAGATTTGCAGGTTATTCGATCCATGTTTGGATTGAAGCAAGCATTAGGTTCTTGGAATTGTCGTTTTGATGTAATCATAATAGTTTATGATTTAATTCAAAATGAAAATAATTCTTGTGTATATAAGGAGGTTAGTGGGAGTGCACTGATAGTGAATGTCCTGAGTAAAGATGATATATCATTTCTTGGAAATGATATTCCTATAATATAATCAGTGAAAGCTTGGCTTTCATGATAACGACTATAATTCGTAACAACGGTACTATACAATAGTATAACGGTACAGTCAGCTGGAAATTTTCCAAGCAAGATACTGTTACCGATTAAACAACAAATGCGGGTTATTGCTGCAGTTGAGGCAGCAATAGAAGCCATTTGGGTCGATAATAAATATAATTAGATTAGATATAGTCATGTTAGCAGCTGAGCTAGGCGTCAGCACATGCTAAAGAATTAATGGTCTCATCAACGATCCATATACATACTTCGATATTCATCTGATTCGTTCGGATCATACATCGCGGCGATGTGATGATCGAATAAATCGCATCAGATGATAATCATGCAAATCCGCTGACGAAAACCTTTTCTCAGCAGTTTGAGCCAACCGTACATAGTTCGGGTGTCAAGCACTCGAGTGACTGGCTATAGGCCAAGTGGGAGATTGTTGGATAATTATGACCCATAGCGTCACTATTTGTACAGATCACGGTGTTGTTGTACAAATTAACTATATAACAAAGGAGATTGCACTCTTATCATTTGTGATTAGATCACCGAGATATATAAATGATATGAGGTCCCTGTCATTTGTTCCTGGACTGAGAATGTTATGAGACAGTATCAGTCCACGAAGGATAAATCATTAAATATCCCTAGTTAGAGTATTATCGAGATTGGACATCGATAAATACGTAAAAGACTAGTATTACACTTGTGCACGTTTGTGAGGGCACAACAATATAGTTCTCATATATTTGGGTATAGGATACTCATGCAAGTGTAATAGGAGGTTGTGTTTTACCGATGGTATGGGAAACAGCTTCGCTCTGGATAGACCGATGCAGAATCCCATTGGTAGTATGCCTATGTGTCTATGGGAGTCTGCAATCAGGGTAGTTGTATTTTGTCTTAACCTGAGACTTGCACCGTTAATACTTACGACAATCAATATACTTTTGTTGAGGTCGTCCAGGGCTTTAACAGGTTCTGTGTACGCCAATGCTGGGTATATTGAGAATCGTAGTGTGTTGGGTGTGATGTTGAGACGGAAGTATCACTCCAGTCATATGGAGATGATGGTCACATAGGATACGGAACTCGTTCTCTTAAATGGTCGAGCTATCGGGATATTATGACTTCGTCATGTATATCCGATTATAGAGACTAGTTACCAGACATCTGATATGTGCTTCGTACGAGGCAGACACAATTACAGCCCCAGGCCTTGCACGTGATCATCCGATGCTGGATCGACATACACAATACTACAGTATACTACACTTGATATAGATCTAATATTCTATAAGGATGTTTCTGGAGAATTGGGTAGGCATGGCGCTTTGCTAGAAGCCAACCTTGTCTTGTAAATGGGTACAAACGTAGTAAGAGGTACTTACGTGTTCGGATAGTCCGACGACCGTATTTACTGCCAACATATCCGGGGATCTCATGGGTCGTTTCCCGAAGATTCACCGATGATGTATGACTCGCACTTTATTAATTTGGGATTAATTAGACGAGAGAGAAAATTAATCTGGGATTAAATACAAAGATATTTTATCTGGGATAAAATATTAATTAAAGAGAGAGAACGATTAATTTGGAATTAATCGACAAAATAATATATTTGATATATTATATGAGATTGGATTTCGACGCGGAATTAAAATTAGATTTTAATTCGGGCGAACGAATTAATTTATTAGCGACGTGAATAGTGATTTCGCTAGGCGTAATAGTTTAATTACGTCACGACGGAAAATTCGTTAATTTGGAATTAGCAAACCCGAGCCCGAGATTATTTGCGAGCGCATTCGCATTTCGAATTCGAATGCAGCACGCAAGTCTAATCAAGCGTCTAATCGCTAGTCACATCAAGCGTCAAATCACATGTCACTTTGAGTGATGTGACAATTTGATTGATTGATTTGAGTGATTGATGTGGTAGTTGAAAAAGTCATTAATGGGCTTTTGCTTTTTGACTTTTTGGTAAATGGAAAATGATTTGTGTATTTGTTATTTGATTTTTGATTTTTGAAAAATGAAATAAAAATATATATATAAACATTTCATTTCTTTTTCTCTCTCCACCATTTCACGTTTTTCTATTTTCCCTCTTCTTCTTTCACACGGCTTGGAACCAATTTCCTCTCAAAAATTTCTGGTTCTGCCGAATTAAAAGAGAAGCAAGAAACGATTTTTGTTGCAAAAAACAAGTGCTAGCACACACCATGAGTCTTCCTAAGGTGATAGGGCAGTGAACTCTTGAGCTTGGAATCATTTTGGAGCTTGAATCTTGGAGATTCCATGGTGTCTCCCATGGCTGAATTTGGAGGAGTTTCACAGTCCAAAACCGAGCACCACAGCAGTTCAAGGAGGCCACTGCCGAGCTTCAACAAGGAGGAAGAAGAGGCTTGTTCTTCGCGTCACAAAATCCGTTCATTGTGAGTATATTCCGCACCTCATATGATTATATTCATGCGTTTTTTCATATTCATTTCATGATCTTGGGACCTAATCTAGAAACACATTAGATGTGAATAACAGAATTTATATTTTGAATATAAAATATCTCAAGCATATAACATGACAAACAAATAGCTCGAACTAATTTGATCAGAAGAAACATATTGTGGCATTGTTGTCTGGGACACAATTAAACAAGACTCGTATATACACACTTTTAAAGAGTGGGTACTCGTGTTGGACAATTATGACCCATAGCGTCACTATTTGTACAGATCATGGTGTTGTTGTACGAATTAACTATGTGACAAAGGAGATTGCACTCTTATCATTTGTGATTAGATCACCTAGATGTATAAATGATAGGAGGTCCCTATGATTTGTTCCTGGACGGAGAATGATATGAGATAGTATCAGTCCACGAAGGATAAATCATTAAATATCCCTAGTCAGAGCATTGTCGAGATTGGACATCGATAAATGCGTAAAATACTAGTATTGCACTTGTGCGCGTTATGAGGGCACAACGACATAGTTCTCATATATTTGGGTATAAGATACTCATGCAAGTGTAATAGGAGGTTGTGTTTTACAGATGGTACGGGAAACAGCTTCGCTCTGGATAGACCCCCTCAGAATTCCATTGGTAGTATGACTATGTGTCTATGGAAGTCCGAAATCAGGGTAGGTGTATTTGGTCTTAACTTGAGACTTGCACCCCTAATACTTGCGACAATCAATATACTTTGGTTGCGGTCGTCCAGGGCTTTAACAGGTTCTGTGCGCGCCAATGCTGGGTATATTGAGAATCGTAGTGTGTTGGGTGTGATGTCAAGACGGAAGTGTCACTCCAGTCATATGGAGATGATGGTCACGTAAGATACGGGACTGGTTCTCTTAAATGCTGCAGCTATCGGGATAAAATGACAAGGTCAGGTTTATCCGATTATAGAGACTAGTCACCATACATCCGACATGTGCTTCATACGGGGCAGACACAATTCCAGCCCCAGGCCTAGCACGTGATCATCCGATACTGGACAGAAATACGCAATACTACAGTATACTACGCTTAATATAGATCATGCAGTACTTAAGAGAACTAGTATCGTATCTTACGTGACCATCATCTCCATATGACTGGAGTGACACTTCCATCTTGACATCAAACCCAACACACTACGATTCTCAATATACCCAGCATTGGCGTACACAGAACTTGTTAAAGCCCTGGACGACTGCAACCAAAGTATGTTGATTGTCGCAAGTATTAGCGGTGCAAGTCTCAGGTTAAGACCAAATACACCTACCTTGATTTCGGACTTCCATAGACACATAGTCATACTACCAATGGAATTACGATGGGTCTATCCAGAGCGAAGCTGTTTCCCATACCATCGGTGAAACACAACCTCCTATTACACTTGCATGAGTATCATATACCCAAATATATGAGAACTATGTTGTTGTGCCCTCACAACGCGCACAAGTGTAATACTAGTCTTTTACGTATTTATCGATGTCCAATCTCGATAATACTTTGACTATGGATATTTAATCATTTATCCTACGTGGACTGATACTGTCTCATATCATCCTCCGTCCAGGAACAAATCATAGGGACCTTTCATCATTTATACATCTAGGTGATCTAATCACAAATGATAAGAGTTCAATCTCTTTTGTCACATAGTTAATTTGTACAACAACACAATTATCTGTACAAATAGTGACGCTATGGGTCATAATTGTCCAACAAAACATCAAAGATGTTACAACCGACACCATCAGCTGAACTCTTGCAGTTCCTAGATATCGTCCCCGACAATTGAAATACATATGGTCAAGTCTAGCCTTCCATCCACTTCATGTAAGTTTCCTCATCAACGAACTCAAGTCTCTCCGGTAGGGGTGTGCATCGGTCGGTTCGGTTGGTTAATCCTTGATTTTTTAATCGAACTGAAATTTTTTGGATAAGTAAATGTGTAACTGATTTAACCATATTATGACACATAACCATTAACCAATTTAACCATTATATTTCGGTCGTTTTTGGTTAATTCGGTTATTAACCGGTCCAACAAATATAAATTCATAAACTCAACATTCAACAAAGCAATTTAACACAAACATAAATTCATATTCATCAAATTTTATATTTAACCCAATATTATGAAATTTTGGGTTTCTTAATAGCCAATAATTTAATAATTTTTAGTTTTAACAATTTATCTAACAATCGGTTTATGAAATTTTGTTATTTTGTTATTTAGGGTTTTGAAGCATTTATATATTTCCGTTAATCGGTCGGTTCGGTTATACGAATCTCATAACCGTAACCGAACCGAATAATCAAAAAAGTTAAAATTTTAACCGCAATAACACATTTAATCATAATAATCGAACCGTTATAAAAAAAATGGGTTAGAACGGTTCGGTTAATCATTTAAAACCGATTAATGCACACTCCTACTCTCCGGCGCTTTCTTCTTCACCTCATACAACATGTCTGTTTAGCGCTCAATTGTCTTCTTATTTTAAGCAATCTAGATTAAGGCATCTAATGCCTCATCCTACATGAAGTATTTATGTAACATTCAATTATTAATTGTTGCTACAAATTATAATTAAACTATTAACTTAAAATTTAATTGAAATGAGTTACCTTATGGATGGCAAAATTTGAATCCATATATGCATTAAATTTTGTGGATCCGCATATGTATCCCGATTCGTAAAATAATATGCTGAGCCAGATGCGGTATTATCCGTGTGAATTTTCAAGAGTGGTGAAAAAAACCGGAATTTTATTTTATTTTCAAATAATTTTATTTTAAATAATTAAAATAAAAATAAAATAGTATCAATAACTAAATAATAATAATTTAACATCTAAAATAATATTTAGAGTCCAAAATAATCTAATATTTACATAAACATTGTAATATAGCTTATCCTTGAAGATTTTGGTAATCCACTACAAACATTTATCTGATGGGTCCAATCTATTAAACAGTCAATAATTTATAACAATATATATAGAGTAAAATTGAAAATACAAATGAAGGAAGATAATATACTTATGTCCAGGAAGGTATATGGAATGAACAATATGGGATTTGTGGAGTGTCTTCATCTCCCTTGACTTCTAGCCATGTCCCCACACACACACAAAAAACATTTAATAAAATATAAAATATAAAATTTTTATTAGTACCATAAAATATAAAATATATGCACACAAAACTACGAAATTCCAACTTATGTACTTCAATGAATACATTATTCTAGCACAACTCAACACAAATAATATACATTCATGAAGCTAATGTCAGCCAAACAAAGCCTATCCATATATATGATAGCAAAACAATAACTAACATTTGTGGGCTTAAACATCAAACAACAAGGAACAAGAAATTATTTTCTTGGGCTACCATTGGGCTTGGTGACAAGGATCTTGAAGTAAATCCAATTTTTTCTCTCTTCAGATTTCCAATTATAAGCTTTCAGAATATTTTAAGATCTTTTCAGATATTCAACTTATTTTAAAAGTTTAATGAATTTGAAATAATAAAGGGGAAATTATTATTTTTACACCAAAGTTGGTTTTATATATGAAAATATATGAAAACTTTAAACAATTTCAATTTTACAACTAAAATTTCACTCGTTTACAAATTTACCCTTATTAAGTTCAATTTTACACCCAAAAATTCGATTTTCAATCAATTTATTAATTTATACCAAAAAGTGTATAGTAGTATACTAACTGGAACTTTTGGTGTAAAAATGATGTTATTTAAAATTTAGAATATTTTCATACATAAGCCAATTTATTAGTGTAAAATTAATAAAATCCCATAATAAAAATATATTATCTCTCTCTTTTAATCACTACAAGAAAAAAGGCTTTTACTGATACTAAATTAGTGTCAGTAAAGGGTTTTACTGACACTATATAAATGTGTCAGTGTTGCCGCAGCCAGAAATCACTGACACTAGTTTCTAGTGTCAGTGATTCTTAGTGTCAGTAAACGTTAATACTGTAGTATCAGAAAATTATTGACACTATGGTATCAGTAATCTGTCACACTATTTTAGTGTCAGTAAATTATTGACACTATATCATCAGTATTTAGTGATACTATAGTGTCAGTAAATTTTGTTACTGCAGTATCAGTATATCGCATATATTTGATTTTTAGTGTCAGTAATTATTGTTACTATAGTATCAATATCCGTCAATATCTTTTAAAATTTTAAAATCGTATTATTTCACAATTATATTTCTTATTTTTTGTAATTAAATTAATCATAAAATATATATATATATATATATATACCAACTCAATGAAATAAAAAACTAAAAAATTACATTAATATAAAATTCGCAATATAATAGATTAATCGTATTAATCAATTCAACAGTATCACATGATGAATACAAAAACTCCATAGACAATCTTTAAATTAACATATATATATTTCAAAAACTACTCTTAAAGTCCCATCAAAAGTCATGCCCCCACCAAAATTCATGATACTTGTTGAGAAGCCTGCAACAATCCCCCAACAATATGATATCTGGCACAAAATCTGAAATTATAAACCAAATGTTAAGAATTAGATGGACTTCCAAAAAAAATCGATATCTTCATAAATAAAAACATTAAATACATCCAAATAAAAATACAAAATATAACCTAATCTAATTTTTGTCACATAAAGCACTTATTGACAATAACCATACCAACAACCTAAGAGCATGCATATAAAAAACCAAATGGCATCCATAATAACAAGTTGTATCTTTCATACCGCTACATAATCACCAAACAAACAAATCAATAACACACACACACACACACACACACACACACACATATTATATATAATATAGACGGACATAAAACTGAAATAAAAGGATCTCATGAACCAGATGAAGTTTATCAGATGACATGATCTAATACTGTTTCCAAATGCAGGAAGCAAATCAAGATGACAAGATAGTTGTTCATTATGGAATTCCTGGAAACTAAAAGTTTAAAGCTCAAAATGTACTAGAATGTAACATTCCAGGTAATTGCCATAAAAATAGATGAGATAAACATGTTAGATCTCAATATATCAAATACTGCTTCCATAGCATTCATGCTGCACCTCAAAGCACATCAGATGACAGGTGCCATATCCCCCAAAGGTTTCAACAAGTATCAATCAGAACATGGCAAAACTTCATCAGGTAAAAAACTATCTCCAAGTTCATGTCTGACATAGAGAACATCGAGACACTGTTAATAGAATATTTTACATCATGATTGTTTTAACTTTCAAGTCTCAAAGCAATCTTACCCACTAGCAAAACTCACAAATAAAACAAATTAACCCACCAAATTAAACCCATAAGGGCATAAAACTGAAATAAAAGATATGATTCATATTGCTTTCACTGAAGTAAAAAATCTGGGGAAAAAATTCTAAGCTAAAAGTAGAAACAAGAATGTATTAATTTACAGAAAAGAGAAATACCATACTACTTCATTAACTCAACGAACAATAGCTATGTTGTCCTTGTCATTTGTATTCTGCAAGAATAGAAGATTTCCCAATATGTCATGAATTAAAGTGAAAAAATAGGAAGTAATAATCACCTCTGTAAAACATGTCCTTGTAATTACCTCTTCATTATACTGTGTGATTATATGTGCAACATATATTGCCCAATCATAACGGAGTTCCGTTATATCTTCCAGAGTGTACTCATTAATCCCCTTGAACTTTAAAATATTTATAAGTTAGAATTTTAAACAGTAAGATATCTTAATTGACTAGTGATAAAACTTAACTATTGTTAACTTACATTGTCTTTTAGAATGTTCACATTTGTTACAATTTGCTGCATGTATTTCATCACATAATAACCGCATTCAAAACTTCCAGGCTGCATTGGACACTATAAAAAAAAAATTATCATATCAATATTAGTTCATTTAGACATATTCTAAATATTCTCATTGTTGCATATCACAAAAATATATATATATATATCATAACTTTGTACCTTCACAGATACCCAAGTCACACTACCGCTCTTATTATTAGAATGTAAAGATTGATACACTCTAATTCCCCTACAAAAAATTATAATTGGATATCATATAAATAATGCAACAATAAACCCAATGTTAAAATAAAGACAAAACAACTATAACTTAACTGATTAACAAGCGCAAGGACATCTAATTAACATTCGATTTTCAGAATTAAGAATTGCAAACTCCAAGAATTCATCAACTCCAACACGATATTCACTGGAAAGTCTATCACAATATATCCATTTTTTGTCCATTTTACGTACCTAACCTGTTCATAATATGTACCTTGTCGATGTAAGTTTATAAAATTTTCATAATTAGTTTCAAAGGTTTAAAGAAAACATACATTAGAGTAAAATAACGAAGAACATTGGCTTGAATACATTAGGTTAAAACAATGAGCAAACAGTTTATTATATCTTTAGTGCTTAGATTCATAAGTTGTTGGTTTTTTTTTTCAGTTTATAAGTTTGAATGCCATGTGGCCACGCACAATCCCAGTAACGTACTAGATAGAAACAAAAGGGAAACAATCACCCAAAAACCGGCATGCTAAGTCAAAGATAAGCCGAAGCATAACAATACATAACATTAAACTTCAACACATAAACTATCAAAATAGGCATCACACATAGGAAATCACTAAAGAACTGTACAAGCCCTTCAATTACCTCCATAAGATGCACTAACTTAATATAGAAAATCATAAAATTTTGTGTACCTTTCCACTTTGAGGACTGCCCAAGCACTTGGTGGTATTATAACTTTTTGAAGCGTGCTTTAAACAATGATCCTATGAAACTTCTTTTGTTAGAAATCTATTTTTTACATTTTGATAATATTACCAACAGCTCTATATGTCAGTTCGAAATCTACATAAATTCTAGTAAAACCAGACATGAAACTCTGACCATCAAAATTTGGCCATGATGAGAAGCTCGCAAACCGTTATGCTGGATTTGGAAGAACATATACTTTGTAAATCAGTAAGGTTGTAAAATATTAAACATTAAACATTAAACAATCACCTTATCACAGCAAGTGAGCAGCTGAATTAGATTATAAACCCCACCAAAATTCTTGTCCAGAAAGCTCTGCAGATGGGTTATGCAATTAAGTAATATCAAACTCCCTATAACTTGTGAAAGAAAGTGTAGTCCCAGCAGCCTCCATGACTTTTTCGAAAAGTTTAGTCCCACCAAATGAACAATAAAGATAAATGCAAAGCCAATAAAAGACGAGCTCTAGTCAACAAACTTGAGTAATATAAGGAAGAGAAAGCATACACAATAAAAATAGAATTCCAAATGACAAATAATGGAGGTGAGACGTAACAGTCAACAGGTTATGCCAGCAGATCTACATTGCCAGTGACTAGCAATCAATGTCAAGAAAACCTACAAAAGCTAATGACCATAATCTGTGGATAAACATTTGTCAATCACTTCTATAGGAAAATTTATACCCCACATATAACTGGAACAAAATTCCTGAAAAATCACTGAAATTCAAGGAAAATTTATACCCCACGATTTGAAATAATCTCCTTGCATATATCAGTCTTAATTGCCAAAAATTCAAACTTCAGATATAAAAGTTATACGAAATGGATCAACAATCAACATTATAGATCTCAACATGCAACCAGCAACCCTACCTCCTGATCCAAAAATAAAAGCAAATAAAAACCCAGAGGAGAGACCGAGAGAGCAAAAAATGACATACCTAACAGGACTTGAAGCTTTTGAAGGTTGATAATCGAAGTTTGAACTGCTTACTGCTTACAGAGGACTGAGGAGAGACCGACTAACGAGAGTAAAAATTGAAGCCATTGAAGGTTGATAATTGATAGGATGTACTGGATTTTGTTTAGATTTTAGAAATTACAAATGAGAGATTCATATTTGAGAGTAAAGAAGGGGGAAACAAAGGCTGCGCGATGAAAAAAAAGGTGGGAATGAGAGGAACCCTAAATTACTAAGATTGATTTGGTAACTACGGTTCAGGTTTTGACCCGACAAATACATATATATTTTTATAAACCGCGGTTTAAGGAACAAAAGTCACGATTTGGCCCAGTGGTAAAGCCTTACAATAAAAAAAAATTTATATCAATGGTTACAATTTCGAGTCCCAGCAGACTTAAGGATATAATTTTTTTTTTTAATTTTTTTACTGATACTAAAGTATCATTAATTACTGACACTAAATTTACTGATACTCTAGTGTCAGTAATATATGCGAAAAACGTCACTTCCGCGAGGTGTTGGTTCGACTCCAGACGACTACGCGTTTTTTTTTTTTTATTTCTTACTGATACTATTGTAATAGTAATTACTGACACTAAAATCGCTGATACCATAGTGTCAGTAATTATTGATATTTAAGTGAAAAACACGGAAATAGGCCCATTTACACGTCGTTTCTGACACTTTTAGCCTAGTGTCACTAACCTTAGTGTCAGTAAAGGCCTTTTTTCTTGTAGTGAATCTAACTTTCTAACCAAACATTACAATGTAATATCTCTCTCCATGTAATGGATATACACATGGGGAAGCTACTTAACTTCCCGATGTGAGTGATGGAAATGAGGAAGTTAAATAACTTCCCTCATCTTCTATAAATTTGAGCCTTATACTCATTTTAGAGGTTAATCAATTAAATTTGATTAAGGAAATCTATGTAAAAATTGAGGTACGCAATTGTGTTGTGAAAATAGATTTATTCATTATATATGTAAATAAATCCAAGACGAGTAATATATATAGGTTAGATACTAAGTGGGTTAAGTTCATGGAATTTTTCCATTTTAATTTGGATATGTTCCATCAATTGGTATCAGTGACCATAAATATGTAGTTCGAGTTTAAATTGCATGATTAAATTTTGAAAAACCAAAATTAAATGTAATAATTTTTTTTTTTATGTTTTAAGTATTATTTTTAGCCTATTTCAAGCCTTGATGTCTTTATGGGTAAGAGCTAATAATTGCATTTTCTAAGTATATTTCGAAACTAGAATATTATTTCTTCATTTTGACATATCATGTGCTTAATTTGGATAAAACAAAAATGAGAAAGATATGGCCCTAAACATTTGCTAGAAGGATCTGATTTTACTAAGAAAACTGTTCTCAAATGATAGAAACTACATGTCATCCGTGCGTCTGAAATTCAGACATGTCATTCGAACTTAGTGGCACACAAGTGTAAATCGTACAACATATCGTACAAGCACCGCTTAACCAGACTACATGTCGGTTAAGAAGCGGTTATGCATCGCAAATCGACATGTCAGTTTCTTTCATTTCAAACAAATGATATGTCATACTACGATACCAATAGAAAATGACATGTCGTCTAATTGGGTATAAAGTTCACTCACGCGAATGTGTAAGACAATTGATCAAGGCGTGTGAAACCGTGCAGGCGTATGGTCACGTGTGTAGGCATGTGGAAGTGTGTGCTAGGTGTGTGGGATAGCGTGCCAGCACGTGAACATCATAACAACACGTGGGAGGGTGTCAGTGTGTGTTGTGTTGGACAATTATGACCCACAAGCGTCACTATTTGTAAAAGACATGGTGTTTTTATACAAATTCACTATGTGACAAAGGAAATTACTCTTTTATCATTTTGTAATTGGATTACTTGGATATATAAATGATAAAAGTCCATATGATTAGTACCAGATTAATAAGATATGAGACATTATTAATCCACGAAATAATTAATCATTAAATATCCATAGTCGTAGTATTATCGAGACTGGACATCGATAATGCAGAATAGACTAGTATTACACTTGTGCTCGTTATGGAAGCTTAATAGCATAGTTCTCATATATTTAACTATTGGATACTTATGTAAGTGTGATAGAAGGTTCTGTTAGCCTTTGAACCGGGAATAGCTTCACTCTGGATAGACCCCTCGGAGTCCCATTGGTAGTATGTCTATGTGTCTATGGAATCAGAATCAGAATCAGGGTAAGTGTATATGGTCTTAACTTGAGACTTGCATCGCTAATACTTGCGACAATCAGTATACTTTGGTTTTGATTGTCCGGAACTTTAACAGGTTCTTTGTATGCCTCTTATGGGTATACTGAGAATCGTAGTGTATTGGGTGTGATGTCAAGATAGAAGTACCACTTCAGTCATATGGAGAAGATGATCACACATGGATACAGAACTAGTACTCTTAAATGCTGCAGCTATCGGGATAGTATGACTAGGTAATGATAATCCGATTACAGAGACTAGTTGCAAGTGATCCGATTTATGCTTCGTACGGGGCAGACACAATTCCAGCCCTAGGCCTAGCATGTGACATCCGATACTGGATCGCATTATGCAATACTTTGTATACTACGCCTGATACAGATTATATATTCCATGTTGAATATTTTTGGAGAATTGGGTAGGCACGATGCTTTGCTAGAAGCCAACCATGTCTTGTAAATCAGTGAGAACGAGGTACGGGGTACGCACGTGTTCGGATAGTCTGATGACTGTATTTACTGACAATATATCCAAGAATCTCTTGGGTAGCTTCCTAAAGATTCACCGATGACATTTGACTCGAACAAAATTAATCGGGGATTAATTACAGAAAGAATTTACCTGGGATTAAATTCGCATATAAGAGAGAACGCGATTAATTTGGAATTAATCGGAAGAGAAAATTTAATAGTTGAATTGGATTTTACTATTTAATTTATTTAATTGGGCTAAAATAATGTATTGGATATATTAACTGAAATTGGATTTCAATACGGAATTACAATTGGATTTTAATTCAAGCGAACGAATTAATTTGGAATTAATTCGTAAGCGACTTTCGTAATAATTTTGCTAGGCATTATTATTTAATTAAATTGGATTTAATTATTAAGCGACTGAGAATTGGTTTAGTCGGATTAAACGAACCGGGCCCAAAGTGTGTTGTGTACAACCAACTTCAATTTGGAATTCAAATTTGGGTGGGACCCACATCACTTACATCACATGTCACTATTTGTGATGGAAGTGGTTGGCAACTTTAATTGTTGGACTTTAATTACATATCACACAATTTTTTAAATCAAGTTTTGGAAACTAAAATGAAATGTCCACTCTCTCCCTCACATCTCTCTCATTGTCAAAACTTTGCAACTCTTGTAGGGAAAATTTTTCTTCATTTTGTTCTAGCTAGCACTTAAAGGAGTCCTTTTAAGGTGATAGGGAAACTCACCCAAGAGTTTGGACCTCTACAACAAAGCTTGGAGCTTTACCAATCAAAGAAAGTTTTGAATTTTCTCATCCATTCAATGTGAGTATTTCCGCAACTATTCTTGAATTATTCACACACATATCATGTTTAGGATCATTGGCAAGTCTTAGAGATACTTACATGTTGACACGTGTCGGAACTTGTAGGTCTTTACTGACATCGTTATTTATATTTTTCGATATATCTTACCTTGATTGTTGATGGTGGTTTTTCACCTTGAGAAAGTTCAAATAACGAGTACGGGTAGAATGAGGTTTGTACTTGGCGAAAAGAGGATGGTGAAGGTCCAATGGCCTAGAGCAGCAGAAGTTAGACAGATGAGCCCGACCCTAGTATATAGAGGAGTTCTCCCGAGGGCAGAACATGTTGATGATGAAGCAAGTTGGGAAACCAATATGACCCAAAGAGTAAGTGTTGAATTTGGTAGAATTTGAATATTTGTAGAAGCCGACCTGAAGTGATTTTTGATACTGACCCGACTCGGTTGAGGAAGTTAAAGGAAGTTTGACCAACTATCATTCACTTTGGTATGCCAACCAAGGAACGAAGCTGAGACCACTAGATATTTTGTATTTAAAAGCATATGACATATGCCTAACTTGGATGTTTGAGCTTCTAAAAAGCTAATGTGAAAAGATTTAGTCAACGACTCTCCTTGGGAAGTGACCCTACTAAACAGAACAGTTCGAAGTAGTTGAACCGCATGTTGTCACGTCAACAAAGTGTGCAACAGTGGCTAAATATTGAAGTGATATATTTCTACTGACAGAGGTAGTTGAGTCAGGTGTTAGTAAGACTGTTTGTTGAGTGGTTGTGGAAAAGGAGCATGGGACAAGGATGGCCTGATGGTGATGGCTGACATAATTGGTTAGTGGAATAAAAAATTTGGAAGCCTATATAAAAGGGGATTCAGATTCAGATTTAAGGGTTGGTATTTTTCGCGTCTCACTATTTTCAAAATAGCAAAGAGCTTCGAAACTAGCTAAGAAAGCAGTCTAGCTCCGGAAGTTGTTTGACTTATGGATAAACCACTCACACTTTATTACGATAATATTGGCGCATTGGCGAAATCCAAAGAACCAAAAAGCCACAAGTGGGGAAAACATATATAGAAAAAATATCATCTCATTAGGGAGATAGTGCAGAGATGAGATGTTTCGGTCACGAAGATTGCATCTGCAAAAAACCTCATGTCATAATGAAGACAATCTCCGACGGCTGGATCCTCACAATTGCAGTCACTGACTTCTAGACTATGCTAATGACTCTAACTCTTAAACCATGCTCTGATACCACCTTTGTAACATCCCGCCGAGGCCAATATGCTACCTGCAGGAGACAGGCTAAACCCATCTCCATAAGCCTCTGATTCTAACAAAATTTCGGCATGATGTAATTGTAATGTCATGCAACCTGGCCTGTAGCCAGCATCCAAATACATCAAAACACAACAATCTCGGCCTCAGGCCGGTAACTCAACAAACAAAATGAAAATACTTGGCCTCCGGCCAGAACACAAAATAACAACTACACTATTACATAATTCTTACTTAAATGATACAAATTTAAAATACAATACAAAAGGCCGTGATGACCCACAACTTGAACCAGGACTCGACACTCCCTCGACTGTAATTGAGGCGATCCATTGTCTTCAAAGTCTTCACCGAACTACTGCTACTAACCTGCAAAACTGCAACTGAAAAGATGTGAGTCATATTGACTCAGTAAGTAATCATGCAAATGGTTATAACATTTTAATTAAATGTCTATTCCTTATTCATTTCACAAACCTGACACTTGTACTGTACCTTAACTGATCAACATCTGCCAACTTCTGTTTTCTATAACGCAATCAAACTTCTATATTACATATGTGTATATATGCATATATTCCTATATCACCAACACGAGAAGTTCCATCGTACTAGTGGAGTATAACACTAAATTCTGCATACTCTCTATACTTATTACTAATCAGGTTGCAAGTATTTATCATAACTTTCTCTCTTCCGTTATCTTGAAATATCATCAAATTGGATATCTAACATCTTATTTTTGTTAACTATCAAATCTGCTACCCATAGTTACATGCATGTGTTACCATTTCATCAAGTCTAGCACCCTTACAATATGTTCTTTCTAAGTAAGTAATCATCTCATACAATCATCAATAATACGTATTCATTCAAATAAGGTCATGCTACTATGCACGAGTATTTACAATGTGATACTTCTATATGAACGTGTTCCATACAAGATTAACCATATGTACATGCGGATGCAGTTATGCCACAAATATTTATGTCAACTAAATGCTTTTAAATGATAACTAAAACATATGATTTAAATATGTAACTTGTAAACCATACTCTACTTAACATGCAAATGCTTTCATAAGATACTTTTGAAGTCTTTTCTGAAATTCTGTTTTCGGAAAACTCTTTCTGAATTCTTTATCAGAAACTTTCTTTCTGAAAACTCTTTCTGAAGGCGTTACTTGAAAACTAGTTTCTGCTTTAAAACTCTGAATCACTCGTAAAACCGATATTTCTGAAAACTTTCTTCTCAAAAAGGCTCTTTCTACAAACTATATCGGAAAGCTGAGATCTGAAAACTGTTTCTAGAATCTGGTTTCTAAAAACTACTTTCTAAGGTCAAACTTTTGAAAACCATGTTCTGATGAATTGAAAACCGTGTGCTGAAAATCTGGTTTCTGAAATCTAAGCACTGAAAGTCTGAAAAATGTGTACTGGAAATCTGAAAACTACTCTACGTCCAGGAACATAACTCAACGAAACGTCTCTCTACACCCAGGACCATAACTCAACTGGGTGTACTCGATGCCCATGACCATAACTTAACTGGGCATCTCTGAAAATCAGGATTTCGGGACCTTGTAGCCCCTAGTCCTGCTCGATGATCTGAGAGCTTCCCCTTAGTCCTCCACATGTGCACATGCGTCTATATCCGTAAATTCCAAATTATCCGTCAATTCCGAACTGTATCTCAAGTTACATACTGGGGTGAGTTTTTACCTCATGCCCCGAAAACCATAAAACCATAATCTGTAACTCAAACTGTAGAAAGAAACATTTTCTGAAATACGATTCTTTTCAAAAGCATTTGAAATCTTTCTTTAAAACATTTTGAAATTGTTGAAAAACGTTGTTGTCGTATGCTCAACCGTTGAAAACTTAAACACACACACACATGCACATGCACATGCATATATGCATTTCTCATGCTTCTCTCTACTCTAGCCATGATTCCATCTATAATGATCTTACAGACTATATGCTTAAATATCAACAGAATGCTTGTTCAAACCAAAACATGCTACATTTATCTATATATATATGCACACATTCAGACCATCATAACTTAGCTTACCTCAATAACTTACCTTGTTGGTGGCTCACAATCAATATATTGCATAAATTAAATTCATACACACACATTCAAAGTTCTTCTACTACATCAAACATCAACGTAAAAGAGTTCCAATATCTTAGTTATTAAACTGATTCGCTATTTTCTAACTATCTACTTGTACTCAAGAATCTCATGTCATAATCTGTTATACTTTCTAATGCTATGCATAAACTACTCATTTATGCTCTTAACACCTTACATGCTCGTATCTTTACTCATGTTACTAATATTCTTATGTAATGCATAATTACAAACTTTTCTTCATAACACTAGTTCATATATGTTTATCTCATTTATAACTTAATCACATTCCCTAGGGTGTAGTTTCTACATCCCCCATACCCAAGTCTTAGTAAATTATATTTATGACCATACTAATATGTTCTTATCTAAATATACTTACATGTGTTTCTCTATACTTCTATATGCTCATACTCATTTGTTACTTATACATTTGCTTATAATCACTTATTCTTATCTATATGCGTATCTAGTTATTTTTCCACACTCATCTTTATATATAAATATATACTTGTTTCATGCATATACTATATATAATTCTAGTACCTAATTAATTCCGAACACTACTAAATCTTTTAAATATTAGAAGCATGAGTTACTTACCTGGCTAAGCAAATGCCCGCGATCCGGGTCCGATCTGCCAAAACAAAACACATCATCTGTCAGAACCGCTATTTGCGGAACTTTCTACTCATCTACAATAAACTACGGATTTTCTCGGAATACACAAATCCTCACAGACTCTACGGTTTAAGTTTCATTATTCTAATACATGCTTACATACTATTCTAAACTAGCTAGATGAGTCATATTCTCACTTTACGCGTTTGCGACAAAACCTACGGAAAAGTTTCCGCAAACGCTACGGAAGGGTCTCGAACCCTTCGGACTAACCCAAAATTACCTAATTACCCTCGCAATACCATATTTACATCATAACCATGTTTACAACCATCTACGCTCAATCGCGCGAGAAACTCTGTTTTATCGAAAACTCGCTAATTCTACCGGAACGATCATATCTCATCCGATTCTCCACGGATTCTACCATATTTATCGTTTTAACATATAAAACATGTCCAATTCATTTCATGCAAATTCGTTACACTACGAAACTATCGGAAACATCCGAAAACAAATCGATACACTTTGAAATATGAAATTTTGAACGGAAAGTCGTACCAAAATTCCGAGGCCATATTCGGACTCCCAACGGGCATACGAACGTGCTGGTACGATCAGAATTTCGATCAGAGTTACTTTTCACATGGGTATACTATTCATCCGTACCTTCTTCTATCGTTTCGCGTGCAACCGGCCGATGTTCGGCGAAACCAACTCCGCATACTCGTAGTACTCTCCGTGGGCTTCGATTTGGTGGGTGGCTCAGGCCGTGAAACGAACCGACAAACCGGATCCATGAAACCCATTTCAAGCCTAAAATACCCTTGCCCTCGCCGTTGCCGGCGCTTTCCCGGCCGTCGCCTGCCACCATCTGGCTCGCCGTCGCTGGGGGGTCGGATCTGCATCGGTGCGCTGGTCTGAGGTGGCCGGAGTTGTCACCGGCGAGGGGGAAAGAAAAGTATTGCCATTATTGCTATTTTTGAAAACCGGAGGGCTTTAAATACTGCCCTGGAAAATATCAAATACGCCCATGCGAAAATTACAAATCAGCCCCTATTCTGGAACCTTCTGGAATATCGCAATTTTGGAGCCCTTCTGTTATGATTCTAGAAAAGTGTTCAACACGAAAATTGTTCGTCTCGGAAAAACGAGTCCGATGGTCCAAAGGTCAGCTCGATTGGAGCTCGTTTGCTCTGTTCGTGACCAAAACCTCTAACTTTACGCGTTTTACGAAAATCATGTAACTGCCTTTTTATCCCACGCGTTTTCCAACGCGACGAAAATTCATAATCTATTATTCCAACTCATATAAAATCGCTCGAACTCTTATTTTTCATTATTATCACGATCCAAGACTAAAACATCGTTCCGGAAAACTTTTAGAACATTTCTGAAAATCTGGGATGTTACAGTGTATGAGTGGCATACACAAGTGGATTTAAGTTTCAAGTTAGTAATCTAAAATAGTCTATAGAGAGCAAACAAAACATGTAATTTTTTTCGGTTTATCTATAGTTGCGATCCATTCTATAATTATATGATGACCTTGATCCGGAATCGTCCATGTGGTGACATGAGAATTGAGGCACTTTATATGATATGATCATATAGGACTGGACTCATATAGAAATGAGTTTCTTATAATATCCGTGAAATAAAAAAAAATTTATTTCAATCTACAAGATGGTCATATATGCATTGATCTGAATCCTGAGTGTACTATGAAATCCTGTAATGGCATGCTATGTCATTTGATTTTCAAAGGTGAGGTTGGTGTAGTAATCCCGACCAATAGCTATGTACTTTGGGGGCATGGTTTGGTATTTAGCTGAGGAAATTTTACATATATATAGAGTTCACTCATTCTTGCGAGAGGTAGAGGAGTATATTCCTTAAGGGTTGTTTCGGTACTTGAATGATTAGAGCGCTTAAGTCTTTCTATTACGAATAGAAAGATTAACATTCATAATGGTTATGAATAAATCGTTCATTAGAGAATCAATGGTACTTAAGGTAAAAAAAATTTTAGGGCTATAATGGAAATTATAACCAAGCTTTAATTATGAGATACTCGTGAAGGGCCAATCTTCTTGGGGTTTTCTCAAAGGCGCAGGCGTAAGTGATGTTCAGGCGAAATCGTAACTTTAAAAACTTTTAAACTCACGGAATAAATTATTCAATATCTAATATGAATAATTCATTCATATTTCACCTAAACATATTATATTTTTTTTTATCAAATAACAATATAAATAATTTAGAAAACAACGGGAAACTTTTAAGAAAACGTTTTTCCGTAAAATGGCATAAAACACGTTTTTACCCGAACCAACCAACCAATACATATGGGGGCTGGCCACGTCAGGCCCAATAGTATTTGGCAGTTCATGGGCTGCCCAAACAGTGAGCAATTCATTGTTTGGACAGCCGTTACCCGGTAAGCCCAAAACTCACCCACACCATTTTTGCTTATTTTCACTCCGAAACAATTTCCGGCAATTATTCCAATGCCCAATACACATACAATACATTTAAATAACATATTTTTCATCACAAAAATTCCAGAATTTCCAGATCTGATCTGGGTGCCAAAAATATCATTTTTCATGCTTTAAATCCAATTTTCTCAACATTAATCATATTAATATTTACACCAATCAACGCCACCACCAATGAAGCACTCAAGAAAAATTATAGGAGTTACAAGAGTGGTCATAACACTCTGGAATGGCAACAAGTCATCAAATGATAAAATTGAACTAATATTACACTAATATTATTCAATATAACATCACACATGCATCTAGCCTCTAAATTCGTCCTCCAAATCAAAAATCCCCAAAATATGAGAAAGAAAGTAAACCCTAGAATAATTCTAGATACTCAATAACAAGAAACAAACTTTCTAAGTTTAAGAATATGTAAGATTACCTCAAAATCTTCAAATTTCTTTAAGCTTTCTTCTTGATTTATTCACTTTCTCTCAAGTTTTTCTCAAAAATTTTTTTTGAAGCTCTCTAAAAATGGTGGAAACTTGTCTAAGACAAGCTTAATAAAAGAGAAAATAATTTTTCTCTTTTAATATGCACATGGCCGAAATTTAGGGGGAGGGGCATTTTTTTCATTTTCAAAAAAAAATTTAATAAGCTTTTAAGTTATTAAATTGAATTTGATAACTTCAAACTTAAATGAATATGCCATTTCTTACCAATAATTATAAAACATATTACATAACAATTATGTAATATTGATATTATTTAATTATTTAAATATTTAATATTTAATATTTAAATATCTAAATAATTAATTAATATAATTATTAATATATATGTATTTTTATTCACACTAAATAACAAAATACATATACAAGTGACATGTGTCAAAATCTCATTTGATAAATAATTAATATGTATAAAATTACATTTTGTATCAAATATAAAAACCCATTAATGATTAATTGACCGAAATGCCTATATGCATGTATTTTTTGTTTAACCGTTAAACGATTTGAGTTAACTTATTTAATCCGATAAATTATTATGAATAATTTGTATTATTCATAACAAGTTACCAAAGTGCTCAACGAGTACACTTCATTTTGTGGAACTCTCTAAATTTAGGTTTATCCGTCACGAAATCAAATTAGTGTCCATAATTTACCCACTCGTGACGACCACAGATAATCTCGCTAAACTATACAAGTCGAGGTTATTGCATAGGTATAATCCTTCCGTCACAGGCTATCAATATTATACCTAAGGTATAATATAGTCGACTTTCAAATTTACGAACTTTAAATAACACTCGGAACTTGCTTCCGAAATATACCACGGCCACGGATTTACTAGATCGCAAACACGTTCAAGATACCTATGCCCCGTACACAGGACTAACAGATTCTATCTGATACTCATATGATATCATTTGCATCAGTCCACACCCAACGAGCAGGTGGAGGTCTGATCTAAATAAATCGGTGACGTGACTGCCATCAAAGTTTGGAGGATGTCTCATATATCCACAGTGGTATCACATGTCGAATGACCACTATACTACTCGACTCGAGAAGATTCCTATTGACGTTGGTGTACCATCTATTAGGAAATCTTCGGTGAGTCGTTCAATGTTTATCAAATAAACACCTACACGTCTATACGAGTCTCCCAAGACTTATGATTCAATGGGATAAACCATCGGACCAAGTCTCGATATACGACATGTACTAGTCTCAACGGATTTTAATAACCGACCCGTGTTAGTAAATCTTGACCAAAAACTTTATTTGAAAATATACAACTTATAATGACGCTTCCCAATGTCAATTATAAACAACGTTGTAACTGTTCACTACGTTGTAAATCCTGAGGTCTTTATCTAATATATACATATCACTAAATAAGATTTAGTTTCAATCTAATTATAATTAGATTGAATATGTATATAAAATAAGAGGTGCAACCATTAAGTAAGTAATATTATGGAAAAAGTAATTATTTATACTTATGAATCGGAAATAAATACGATACAGATTGCACTCCGAGCACCAAACCTAATAATTTATCCCACTTGCTCTAGTGTCAAATCCATGGTATCATATACACATCTCAATGTGTATCACATACTCATGGCCCTCAAGAGTTCACCTAACACTCAAGAGGTAGGCAATAGCAAGTATGTCTGATATAACATATTGAGTTTGTACAACAAACCCAATCGTTTCCCTTGGCCAGTAACATTAATATTTTGTATAACCTAAGTTATACATCAATATTATGCTACATCTACTGAGTTGTCTATGTATTTATGGATCAAATCCAAATACTATGACACTGTCGCAAGCATAACCCTAATATCAAAACTTCTAATCTATAAGGTTACTATGAAACTTCATAAGTTACAACTAATTCCATTAACATAGTAGAATCATCTGAGACACTCCCACTGCATCTTTTCTGACTCTAGATGACGTAGAACATCTAACGTCATAATTAGACTCAAAACTAATCTGACCCTAATGGTTGCAGACTATATTCTCCATGAATAAGAAACTTGTTATTAATATCTCAAAGATAACAAAAACCATGTTTCAATACCCATCATATGGTCTAATGGGTATCAAAATAGCTCGTAATAATTATGATTAAATTAATATCTTTTATCGCACATAATATAGTATTCATTATTCCATCGTTCTATAATGCATAAGATTGTAATCAATTTTTTTCGACAAAGGAATTATCTTATATGAAAGATAAATACTATATACAAGAGACACACTAACTGTCAAACAGTTATACTAACTGTCACACAGTTAGTCTAACTGTCACACATATAGTCTTGATGTGTCCTTTTTTTAGATCATATCTAATGCATGACTAATGGGAATATCTCACAAGTCTCTTATTTTATATCATATATAAAACTTTATATCGAATATAGCAAAGACTACTCTCATTGTTTTCACGGAGAAAAAAACACTTAGGTAAACCTTGTACCTTATAAACATCTTACTATTACATTAATAATGATAATGTCGTTAGGATAAACAATACTATAAAGAAATATGTATGCTCCCACTAACCTTATTATCACATATGTATTCTTTACTGCTTTGATAAAATTGGACAATCTGACTGTTATCAAAATTAGAGAACACATAATTCTGAAAAGCTCATTTGAGTTTACAATAGGCTCTATAAGTTGGTATATCAAATTGTGATCTTAACAGAATACAAACTCCAGGGGCCATTCCAGAACAACTCTTCAAGCAAAGAAATCACAATGGATCTCTTCTTCGAAGAAACCATTCAGGAACACCTCTTTGTATTCCTAGAAAAAATACATAGTTTAATATCAATATTACCCAAAAGATCTTTATTTTTTCAATTAGTGCAACTATAGACAACTTTCCTCAGTATCTACAATAGATTACTGAGTATAATATATCTCACGGTCATACTATAAAGGTCAAACCTTTAATAAGCTCACTCTGTTTTCGCTGTGGAAACCATTGAACATTTTATGAACGATTCATAACGAAAGCTTAATAAAGTTCAAAAACTTGATCATAGTAAGCTACAAACAATCTAAAATCTATGATTCAATACTAACTTCCGAAATCGATATCAAATATCGCACCCACTGTAGGTTATAGGCTAATTTTCTTCAATATGAAAATAACAGAACCATTATGTATCAAATACTTTGTAAATGATTCTGACTGTTAGGATTGGTGCTCAGAGTGCCAATCCGGATCGTATTTATGTCCGATTCATAAATATGAGCAATTTTATTTTCCATAATAATATTAATTTAATGGTAGCACCCTTGTCTTTTATACACTTATTCGATCTAATTACGATTAGATTTTTTATTATGATTACATCGAAACTAAATCTGGTTTAGTGATACGTGTATATTAGACAAAGACCCTAGGATTTACAATAAAGTGCATAGTTACAACGTAGTTTGTAATTGACATTGGGAAGCACATTATTAGATGTATATCCTTAAATAAAGTTCCTGGTCAAGATTTACTAACATTGGTCGGTTAGTAAAATATGCTGAGACCAGTACATATCGTATATCGTGATTTGGTCTGATGGTTTATCCCAATGAACCATAAGTCTCGGGAGACTCGTATAGACATGTAGGTGCTTATTTGATAAACACTGAATGACTCAGTGAAGATTTCCTAATAGATGGTACACTAACGTCAATAGGAATCTTCTCGAGTTGAGCGAGCATAATGGTCATTTGACTTGAGAAACCACAGTGGGATATATGAGTTATCCTCCACATTTTGATGGTAGTCACGTCACCGATCTATTCATGATCAGACCTCCGCCTATTCGTTGGGTGTGGACTGATGCTCATGATATCCAATGTGTATCGAGAGAGGATCCGTCATTCCTATGTACAAGGCATATGCATCATCACGTGTTTACGATCTAGTAAATCCATTGCCATGGTATAACTTCGGAAATTAGTTCTGAGTGTTATTTAGAGATCATAAATTGAAAGTCGACTATATTAAACCGAATAGATTTGACGTTCTCATCTATATCCCAAGTATAATATGGATAGCCTGTGGCGGAGGGATTATACGTAGGCAATGACCTCGACTTGCATAGTTTAGCAAGATTATCCGTGGTCGTCATAATTCATGAGTGGGTGAATTGTGGACACGAAATTGGATTTCGTGACGGATAAACCTAAACTTAGAAAGTCCCACAATATGAAGTGTACTTGTTGATCACTTGGGCAGTGCGATATGAATAATGTGGATTATTCATAATACTTTATCGGATTAAGTGAGTTAATTCGAATCGTTTAATCGGTTAAACGATAACACATGTATTATGGGATTTTGGCTAATCATAATTATTGTGTATTTGTATTTGATACATAATACGATTAGATACAAATTAATTATTGGTCAAATTATATTTTGACACATGCAATAAATATATGTATTTGTTATTTATTGTAAATAAAAATACATATATAATAATAATTATATTAATTGATTATTTGGATATTTAATTGTTAAATATTTGAATAAATAATTAATTAAATTTTTTCCAAAAATGTTATCAAATTTATTTAATTATTATTGGAACATATTGCATGATTTAATTATACTGTATGTGTGCTAATTTGATTGGTTATCATAAAATTAATTATAATTTAATTTGATTAAATTGCCAATTGGACAATAATGCCCTCTAAGTCGGTCATGAGGAAATAAATTAAAAAGAAAATTTTATTTCTTCCTTATTCAACCCTTAATGACCGAAACCACCATAGCCAAATGGGTTTCAAAATTTATTCGATAAATCCATGGAAAATGTGAAGAAAAATCAAGAAAATGCTTAAGGAAACTTGGAGTATTAAAGGCAATCTTCAAAACCCCCTAAGCTTGAAATTAGTTTATTGATTCTTGATTTCTTAGAATGGTTCTAGGGTTTCTTTGCTTGTAAAATTTGGGGCTTCTGGTTTTGGTGGATGAATTGGAAGCTTATGTGCATGTTTCAAGTAGTTTTGGATGGAATTAATGTAATTGTTGTCCAATTTATTCATTTGATGACATGTTTCCATTTTAGAGTGTTATGACCACTCTTGTAACACCTATAATTGTTCTTGGGTGCTTCTGACTTTACTTATGGTTGCGTAATTCTCGAATAGGTTCTAGAAAGACAGTAGACTTAGATATTATTAGATTAGTTGAAACCATCGGGAACTGTTCTTCCAATTTTCTTGAAAATCAAGATGGTTTGTGAATTAGTTACTAAGTCACAATAGGTAATCTAAATGTATATCTGGTTTAGGATATAATTGTATAGAGAGAATAGTTTCTTATGCAGTGAGAATTGACTTGAATTAGTTCATGTCTCGAGATTCTTGACTGGCATTAAGAAAACCCCATTAGTATTTGTTTATCTTATAATGACATTTCTTGGACATAGTGACTTTTAGAAGTCATGTGTTTGACACAGTTTGCTAATCAATTATTTATAATTTTTGTGAATAATTGAACGCAAATTATAAACCTTGAGAAATGAGATATGTATAGAGAATATTGATTCTCACAATATGACAACTATAGGTATTGGATACTAGATCTTCCGTCTAGTAATTTAAAATAATGATTAATAACTGTTTTGATATTTGATATCAGAACTTGCGACTATTGGATAATTACTTGTTCTTTATAAACAATTGTTATATTTTAATATGACTGGTAGTGTCATTAATGAAAAGATAAACATTAAGAAAATGTTCGGTTAAATAAATAACTTAGAACTGTGCTTTATGAGATTTTATCATAAAAGCATTGGATGTTTGTTCCTTATGGTAAATGATGGTCTGATACGAGTTCACACCATATATCCTTAACCATTTAATAAATATTGTATTCAGGATGTGATTAAATCTCATTTAACCAATGATCGTCATTGGACTACAAGATTTATTAGACTAATACATTGGATGTATGTAGTTTAATGAATTAGAAATTGCCTTGGATAGTTTTCTTCACTCCGTAACTTAGTTAATGATTTGTCATGAATTAGTTGCGTGTTTCTAACAGAAGATATATTGAACATCTTGAATGGTTCGAGAACTTTCAATATGTTTCTGATGAAACGCGGATAGAATGTTTTGAATGGTTCAAAGTTATTCCATTTGAAGTGTTGAAAACTATCTTTTCAAAATTCATCCCGAATCTTTGAATTTTTCAAGGATGTTTGATATGATCAAACACATGAATTTATGGCAATTAGTTCCAAAGTTATTTAATGAATGTGATCTTACTCAATATTAAACTTCCACGATTCCATCTTGATGGAATTGGTCAGTGGGAGTAATTGAATCTTATATGATTTGATTCGTTGATATTGAGTGTTACCGAATTAGTTTTCAATACTCTTGGGGTTATGCTCCGGTAACACTAATTCATCTATTTAATTAAGGTTCCATTTGTTTCTACAATTATATATATGATATATATAGTAAAAAATATGAATATTGAATAGTTTAAGATTTGAAACTTTCTTTTGTATAATTGTTATACAATTGAAAGTACTTGCACCTCGGAGGTACAAGTAAAGTTTATCATTTATTCTATTTAATATAATATTGTATTCTAGTTGATAGAATATCTTTTCTACGACCCGAGCAATAAAATAGTTTTATTACTTGGTGTGTAACATCGGATGTTAATGATTGTAGAAAAGACTTGACTTATTGAATTCAAATGTTAGAGTGATAAACTATAATGGAACTGTATAATTAATTAGATGAAATGACCCTTAGTCAACTTCCGTATAAATCCAATAGGATGTCAGAATCATTTTCGAAGTATGTGATACTTATTGGTTCCGTTGTTTTCTTATCGAAGAAAATTATCCTATAACTTATACTGTGAGCGATATTTGATATTGATTTCAGAAATTAACATTGAACCATAGATCTAAAATTGTTTGTAACTCACTATGATCAAGTTTTTAACTTGATTAAGCTTTTGGTATGAATCGTGTTGGATAATTATGACCCATAACTTCACTATTTGTAAAAGACATTGTGGTTTTTGTATAAATTAACTATGTGACAAAGGAAATTGATATTTTATCATTTTATAATTGGATTACTTGAATATATATAAATGATAAAAGTCCTTATGATTAGTTCCGGATTAATAAGATATGGGACAATATTAATCCACGAATGGTTTAATCATTAAATATCACTAGTGGTAGTATTATCGAGACTAGACATCGATAATGTGGAATAGACTAGTATTACACTTGTGCGTAGGGGTGGGCAAAAAAACCGACCGAACCGAACCAAACTGCAAACCGAACCAAACCGTACCGAATTTACTGTTTTTTTTCTAACGGTTCTGTTTACGGTTCGGATTGGCCCACCCCAAACGGTTTACGGTTCGGTTCATGAGCTAATCCGAACCGCACCTGTTAAACCGAACCGAACCATTATATTTAAAAAAATTATATATTTTTATAAAAAATTTGTATTTTTCTTTTAATTTTATTATATGTTTTCTTTTTATTAGTATGTTAATATTTTTATTCTTAAATTTCTTGTTAATATATTTATTTTTTAATACTTTTGTTCTTCAATTTATTTGTTAATACTTTTATTCTTAAATTTTTTGTTTTATGGTACCATCATTATTCTTAAAAGTAAGATGTTTGATTTGTTTCTTAATTAGAATGATGGTAACATTATTATTCGAGATAATTTTTAAAAAATACAAGAATTATTTATGCCTCATTTTTCAATCCTTTATGGAGTGCATGTATTCCCTGGAGTCACAGCTTACACCCTAGCACTTCATACTATTTGTTTAATAGACTAGTTTTTTTTTCACTTAAGTGGATAAATTTTTTTTTAAATATAATAATCCGTAAACCGAACCGAACCAATCCGTAAACCGCTGGTTTTAAAAATTTTCAATCCGAACCAAACCGTTATTTAATGGTTTGATTTGAGAGGTAAAAAATATGAACCGTAAAATATGGTTTGGTTCGGTTTTAAGCAAAAATCGAACTAAACCGAACCGCCCCCACCCCTACTTGTGCGCGTTATGGAAGCTTAATGGTATAATTCTCATATATTTAAGTATATGATACTTATGCAAGTGTGATAAGAGGTTATGTTAGTCGTTGGACTGGGAACAGCTTCGCTCTAGATAGACCCATCGGAATCCCATTGGTAGTATGACTATGTGTCTATGGGAATCCGCATCAGGGTAGGTGTATATGGTATTAACGCGAGACTTGCATCGCTGATACTTGCGACAATCAATATGTTTTGATTTTGGTCATCCGGGGCTTTAACAGGTTCTGTGTACGCCTCTTCTGGGTTTACTAAGAATCGTAGTGTATTGGGTGTGATGTCAAGTTGGAAGTAGCACTTCAGTTATATGGAGAAGATGATCATGCAGGGATACAAAACTAGTACTCTAATATGCTACAGTTATCGGGATAGTATGACTATGTCATGATTATCCGATTAAAGAGACTAGTTGCTAGTGATCCGATATATGCTTCGTACAGGTCAGACACAATTCCAGCCCTAGGCCTAGCATGTGACATCCTACACTAGATAGTAATACGCAATACATAGTATTTTATGCATTATATAGATGATATATTCTTCGTTGAATATTTCTGAAGAATTGGGTAGGCAAGGTGCTTTGCTAGAAGCCAACCATGTCTTGTAAATCGATGAGAACGTGGTATGCGGTACGCACTTGTCGGATAGTCCGACAACCGGATTTACTGCCAACATATCCAGGGATCTCTTGGGTCGCTTTCCAAAGATTCACTGATGATATTTGACTCCAACAAAATTAATCGGGGATGAATTATGAGAGAGAAAATTAATATAGGATTAATTGCGACAAGAATTTATCTGGGATAAAATTGTAATAGAAGAGAGAATGTGATTAATTTGGAATTAATCGATTAAATAATATATTTGATATATTAATTGAAATTGGATTTCAATGCGGAATGAAAATTGGATTTTAATTTGGGCGAACAAATTAATTTGGAATTAATTCACAAGCGACTTTCGTAATAATTTTGCTAGGCATTATTATTTAATTAAATTGGATTTAATTACGTCACGACGAAAAATTCATTTAGTTTGGAATTAAACAAACCCGGGCTCGAGCGAAGTTGCGTGTTGACTTAGCCGACTTAAATTTGGAATTTAAAAATGGTGGGACCCATTTCACTTACATCAACATGTTAGACATTTGATGGAAGTTGTTGTTGGCTTGAGTAAGGCTTGGATTGCTTATGAAACAATCAAACCAAAACCAACACTCAACCTTTGTATAAATTAATTAAGTCAACTTTGGATGTGTAACAAGTTACTATTCACAGCAAACTCCCTCTTCTTCATTTGCTCATTGGCGTGAACTTCTTCCTTCCCCATTGAAGTTTTGTTGCAAAAATTTCATTAAGCTAGCACTTTAAAGGAGTCAAAGAATGTGATAGGGAAACTCACCCTTGGGTTGGATTCACTTATAGAAGGCTTGGAGCTTCCAACAAACATACAAAATTTTTTAAATCCAACATCCGATCAATGTAAGTTTTTCCACAACTCTCTTGATCATTCACACATAATATCATTACTTAGACACCTTGGGTATGTCTAGGAAACTAACAATGGTATAAGAACCTTTTCTAAGCATGATTTGAGTTTAGGGTTTATAGACTTTATTTGAGGATTTTGTGATTGAAGTATGATTTTTTCCAAATTGGTTGTTTTGTTGTGCATTGATGATGATAAATTGGATTTGTGAATCAATGAATTTGAGAAAATCTGATTAGATTAATTTTCCCAAAAAATTTCCACATGGCTGAACATGAACCCTATGACTTCTCATTGTGATTTTTTGATTTTAGACTATTGGATGAGTTTAAAGCATGAAATGAACATTAATTGTTGGTTTAATTGGATTGAAATCGAAATTGAATGTTATTTCATGACATTGCCGTGAGATTGAGCATGTTTAATGAATTGATTTTGCTTCAATTGTGTTGGACATGAATTGGATAATTAAAACATGATTAATTAGTTTAAATTGATGTTTTGGAAATATTAGTTTAATCAATTAATTATGGTAATTACACTTTAATTAAAATTAATATGATATTTAGAATATTATGTTAATAAATATTAGTCTTTAAATTGGATTGGGCTAATTATGTTGTATTTGGGCTTAATGGGCTTGGTTGGGCCAAGATTGGTTTTGGACAATTGGGTTGGATCTAATTGGGCCGAAAACCATTTTCATAAAGTCCAAATATGACTTTTGCGCCTTTAAAAAATTTAATTGGGCCTAATGGGTCTAAATTGATTTTTGACAAAATGGTGATTCCTTATTGGGCCTTGGCATCCTGGATTGGATCCATATTGGCCAAAGCCCATTCCTTAAGAATTAATTAAAAGCCCATTGGACTTTAATTTAAATAGTATTGGATACTAATTGGGCCTTTGAGACCCATTTAGAATAGATTTGGAATCTAAGTCTAAAAGGCATTAAAATAAGTGTAATTATTTTATTTGGAATTAAATACGAATTAGTATTGGCACAAATTAAATTGGATTTAAAATTGTAGGTCGATATAATTCAAGAATACGTACTTTAAGTATTTATTCTTAAACAAGTTGGACTCACGAAAATCAAATCGTTGTTTGAACATTGGATGGTCAATAATTCAAAGATTAATTCATTGGATTAGATTGACTGAATAACATGCTTTGTGTGAATACATGGATGTATTTGTATGAATAATGTATATCGGCTGAATATTGAAATGGTGAAGGCAATTTTGGAAATTATTGTAATAAATTTAGAATTTATTAAATTGGACCTGCGTGTCCAGCCTATTATCTCTTTACTCTTTGTATTTCTCTTCTCACCAATTCCCCTCAATATAAATGAGGATTCATTAATGTATTATGTAATTGGGTAGAAGTATAAATAGTGCTAGCGGAATAGAGGAAAATGAGAGATTTGTTCTAGGAACAATTTCTTATATATCCATCTGCATATCATTATTAATTTATTCACGTCTTATTATGCTTGTAGAATGCATGCTTAAGGGTGTATGATGAGACCTAATCAAAGATAATAAATTGGATGCCAATTTACGCGAAAAACCCTCACTTTAACATTAAGTATTTTCCTTCCTTTCAGTGGTTCTCTCTCAAGATCCAAGATTAGCTTTGATTTGTTGGCCAAAGTCAAGATCATTGTCCATCGCGGATTTGTTTGAACCATGAAGGCTTTGTTATATATCGCATGTCTTCGGCAGTTGTGACTTGTTGGCCAAAGTTAAGGTCACTTATGTACATCAACATGGATTACGAAGCTTTCCCACTGTCAATGGGTCGCGCTTAACTGGAATCATTATGCTTGTTGAGCCAAAGCCAAGGCTTAGTTGATTCAGAGGAAAAAGGTTAGTATATATATTTGATATATATTTGGACTTGGAGGTCCACCTACCAGATATAGGAATTGGATGTGATCCAATTGATCTTAGAGATCTATCTAGTTAAGTTTCATACAACTTGTTGGCCAAAGTCAAGGTTGTGTGTTATTTAATGGGATCATAGCCCACTTGGAAACTGGGTTTTCCCGAGTACTCAACAATGGGTTAGAGGCTCGCCGTAAAATAGTGGGAGGCCAGTATTAGATTTGCAATTTCCTTTAATACTTGCCAAATACGCGCTTTTAAATTATTTTCGTCGTTATATATTTATATTAATTGGTGTAGGCACTGCATTTTTGCATATAAGTCCCGATGAGGAGTCTCACACGGAGGCACTACCTTTTAAGTCACGGAAGTCGCGGGAAACGGACGTCAGAAGGGAAAAGATGGAAATCAGTACTTTGTCGAATTTGACTTGCTTGTTTAGCTCCGGGCTCACTGGTAGACCTTCGTTTTAAAATTCACCTAGCCTAAAACATCTGCAAATCAATTAAACCCCTGCCCAAAATCCCCCCGAACTCCTTTGCCTTGACCTAAAACCCCCGCAAGCCCACACACCATTAAGCTTACCAGCAAACCCAACAACCAAAGCCAAGCCCACGCCCAAACATTGCCCTTGCACGCCCAAGGCCCTTAATACATATCCAAGTAATTAAAATGCATATTTAACACATGGGAAAATCAAAATAAAACAAATAAAATCTAAATAATTGCATGTCTAATTAAGATAAATCAAATATATTAACTCCCTAATTAAACTAAATCTTGTCTCCAATCAAATAATAGGTTTTCCTTGTATGACACTAATTGGTCTATTTCCTATTCAAGCACATGGAAACCCTAGCCTTTGTCTATAAAAGAAACCCAAAACCTACACTCCCCCTCTCTCCAACTCACGCATACACAAAGAGAAAAAGCCTAGCCATTCACGCCCAACTCAAAGACAATCACAAGAAATTTATCTTCTCCTCATTCACTCTCAAGAACCGTATACACATCCCCCTAAACACCATCAACCACCGAAAATTACCAACCAAAAACACAACCCTCCATACACGCAAAACAGTCTCATTCACAACCCAAAACCGAGCACACAAACCCCCCTCAAAACAGTCCCCATTGCCGCAATAAAACATATCCCTAGAATCCATGAAATAGTCCCCTAACGCCACCAAAACTGCATCACCGAAACAGTCACAAAACCCACTGTAACCACCGAAATCAGCACCCTAAACAGCCCTTGTATCATCGAAAATTTGCACCCCCATACATCCCCTACATCAACGAAACGGCCCCTGAAATTCCCCTTACATTACCGAAAAATACAGCCCAAAACAGTCCACATAAGTACCGAAAAACAGCAGCACTGTACCACTGAAACTACCAAAAAACACACCCAAAACAGTAACCTAAAATACCTAAAACATTGAACAAAAACTACACTTTAAAACCCCTAAATAACAGCATAAAACAACAGCCCTAGACCTCTTAAAAAAACATAAAAACAGTGGCATTATACAGTAAAAATAGTGACTAAAAAACAATAGCAAAAACAGCAGCGAAACGTTGGAAAACAGCAGCCCGAGGAGTGAAAACAGTGAGGAAAGATGCAAGCCAGTGAACCAGAAAAGTTGTGGAGCGTTAGCCCTTCCGATCAACGTGTAACGCGAGTCCGAGAGTCGACGTAAAAGGTTAGACCTGAGGGCACTTTTTACATCTATTTTCATTCGAATTTTTATTGTTTATTATTTGCATGAGTATTGTGGAATGATGTGTGTTGTGGCCCTTGAATAAAATGGAAAATGTGTCGCCTCTTGTGGTATATAGGATGGAAATCCAGATGTAAACTCCGTAGCTGAATCCGAATGGATGGTAGTGCGGTCTGTACTTGGGATACAACTCCACGTACCACTTGAGCAAACGGTACATATTTCGATTTATTTTGTCTTGTTTGTTTATTATCCGTTATTTAATTTCTGCAAGTTATTTGTCTGTGTAATGATGAGATAAAGCGCATGGGGCTTAGTAAGTTGGATTAAAGGTCCCCCATTTGGAGGGGTTAAAATCCTTTACTACGATGCTTTGCCGCGCCGGATGATGTATATTCGGTTGAATGTAAGATGTGTTCAATCGCATATACAAAGTTTGATATTGTTGTCTTTATTTTTTATATGCATTATGTTATTAGCGCATTGGCTTAGTAAGTTGGATTAAAGGTCCTCCATGTCGATGGGTTAAATTCCTTTATCATGATGTTTTGCCGCGCCAGATGATGTATATTCGGTTGAATGTAAGATGTGTTCAATCGGGTATACGAATTCCGATATTGTTATCTTTATTTTTATATGCATTATATTATTAGTGCATGAGCTTAGTAAGTTGGATTAAAGGTCCTCCATGTCGAGGGGTTAAAAGCCTTTACCACGATGCTCTGCCGCGCCAGATGATGTATATTCGGTTTAATGTAAGACGTGTTCAGTCGGGGATACGAAGTCCAATATTGTTGTCTTTACTTTATATGCATTATGATGTGATGCACATGGGCTTAGTAAGTTGGACTAAAGGTCCTCTATTTGGAGGGATAAAAAGCCAACGGTCTACCTTTACCACGATACTTCACCGCGCCTTTTATTTCGTTATTTGTTTTTCTTTGTATGTCATCTTCTTGCATAATCATGCATCATGTTGCATCGCGCATAGGCAAATCAAGTTGGATTAAAAGTCCTCCACTTTGAGTGATAGAAAGCCTACGGGCTACCTTTTCCATGAAGTTTTGCCACGCCGGACAAAGTGCATTCAATTGAATGTGAGATACGTTCAATCGGACACTTAAAGTCCTATATATATATGGGCATATGTCGCATCTTTTTTCTTTCACTTCCATTATTTATCTTTCAAATCGCATCATGGCACGATAATTTTGATGTATAATTGCCTCTTTGGTTATTTCTTTGCATTATATACCTAATTGTTTCTCTTTATTACGTATGATTGCGCAATTGCCATTTGTTTGCATTTCCGTGTCCATTAATGTAATGTGCTTATGACATTGTATGCTTGCCGTATTTCAATTTATCTTTATGCATGCAAATTCGGACATAGATTATATGCAAATAGGTTGTATGCAAATTTGGACATAGATTGTATGGAAATAGGTTGTATGGAAATTTGGACATAGATTGTATGTAAATAGGTTGTATGCAAATTTGGACATTGGTTATATGTAAATAGGTTGTTTGTAAATATGAAAATATGTTACATGTGAACTTAGATGAACTTTTGATTTATGCATGCGAACTTAGAAATAGAATACCCTTAGGAATAAATGTTGCTAGACTCGATTAAATTATTGCACAAATCATTTTATTACAAGTGGAATAAGTAAGGGACCATTCCAAACCCAACGGTTTGAGGTCTTCCCTTGCGAGGGGTGAGTGCGGCCTTAAATCATTTTCTGAATTCACACCGGGTGGTGACTACTTTATTCTCCGATTTAGTCCCCTGCGGACTACTCCGTACTCCCAACCGGGCCGCGAGCCCGGAACAGCATGCGTCGCCCAGTTTCTATGTCCCACAGTCTGGCGACTCCACTGGGATAGAGAATCGGCCCCGAAATAATGTCTTGTAATATTATGATTTGTACTTTAAGTTAACCGTTCCTATAGTGGGTTGAAATGTGTTTATTCAAAGACAGATTTAAGGCTAGGTAATGGTTTGGTGTCTTCATTAACTCACTACCTTTCTATAAGGAAAAGCTGTGAAGGCACCTAGATAATCATCTACTCGTAGCCTACTGTGATGGACTAATTTGGAGGACTCGTTGTTTATTCCTGACACCAAGTGATAAGAGCCTAAAAGGCTTGGGTACTTAAGAGAGCCTCGCTCCACCCTCCCTCTGGGGAATATACAACGGGAAATCCATTTGACAGTCAGTCACACACCATAGCTCGTTGGCAGGTACCTAGTGTATAAAAAAGGTGCGCTCACTTGGTCGCTCGGACCTTTGAGTGGGGAGACCTAGTTGTGTGTAATCCTTCATCAGCGAGAGCCTTTGTCCATACCCCCGTAAACCCGCATGTGAACCTTAGTCGTAGAACTAATAAGAATTATTTACTTGTGCTTGCGTTTGGGAACATGGTCGTTTGGATCCATTCAGACCTTTTGTCATGAGGTATGGGCTTGTTGGGCCACTTAAACTGAGGCAAGAACATATCTTATGATGATTGGGCCAAATGCTTCTAAAACGCCAATGGGCAATTATATGCTTGTGTTTGGGAACATTTTCGTTTGGATCCATTCGGGCTTCTTGCCATGAGATGTGAACTTGTTGGGCCATTTAAACTGGGACGAGTTCACTCCTATGAGAGTTAGCCCAAAAGCTTCTAAAATGATGACTTGCCGATTTATGTGAAAATTTTAATGAGTTGATATATTCCATGTATCGCATGCATCTCATTCATCTCATGCACACATGTATCATTTTAACACCCTCTATGTCTATAAAAGACATCATAGATTCCCGTTGGGATAGGGAAGAGGGAAGACTCACTAAAAGACCGGTAACAGATATGAGTAAATCTGATAACGAGGTATCCCGAAAAGATCTGATGGAAAACGGTCTCGCCAAAATTACTGAACAGTTGCAAGCCTTGACTACTGCTGTGGCTGGTATGGCTGTACCTAGTGCTGGGGGAAGTTCTGAGAATGTGAGGCGCGAGGAGCCTCTGAATGGGTTGGGGGATGATATCCCCACTTTTGATGATGACATGGCAGAGTATGCAACAAGCAGAGTATGCAACAGGCAGAATTTCAGAAGCTTCGGGATCAGGTTGAAACAATTACCCGCAAAATAAGGGGTAAACATGAAGAGTTGTTAGATTATGAGGCAATGACCTTCGAAGAACAGTTTCCAGCTCAGTTCAAGATGCCGGATATGGCTAAGTTCAATGGGAATGGGGATCCGAGGGTCCATCTCTGTCAGTATGTTTCAGTTATGAGTTCAGTGGGTTTATCCAAGCGTCAAGTGCAGAAAATGTTTGGAATGTCACTTAAGGGAGCGCCGGTAGTTTGGTATCACAACATTGAGAAGAAGATTAGGGAAGATTGGAGGGAGCTGGCTGATGCTTTTCTGAAGCAATATGTTACAGATATGGAAATTGATTTGTCAGTCCGTGATTTGGAAAACACTAAGCAGAAGCCGGAGGAAAGCTTCAAGGAGTATGTAGACCGCTGTAGAAGCCAGCTTCTGAAAATGCAGACTCGGCCCTCTGAGAAAGACCAGATTAAAATGATCATCAAGGGCACCAAGCCCTCGATTTATGGCATGCTGAGGAGGATGACATCCATGATTACTGATTTTTGACAGTTGAGAGAAACTGTCATGGATATTGAAGAAGAAGAGGCAGAGAACAAGAAGTTTTATGGCCTAAGTATGAGGCCTATTGAGGGAACATCAGGTACCAAACCTGTTTCTACGGAGATTGCTGCCATCCGGAATCAGAGATTCTCCAACTTAGGGAGGCCCTTGTCTAAGGTGCTGGAGAAATTAAAAAGACAAGGACTTCTGAAACCCTTGGAGACCAAACCATTTCCCAACCCTCCACCACTACATCTCAATCGGAGCCAATACTGTCACTTCCACCAACAGAAAGGCCATGACACTGATAATTGTGCCCGCCTCCGCCATGAAATCCAAGACCTGATGGACTCCAAAAAGATACCCGACCCTGAAACAAAATGCCCCAACATAGAACAAAATCCCCTACCAAATTACCACTCTGTCCCCCCCCCACCGACCTATATGATAAACGTTGGCCTACCTGAAAGCCTTGACCTCAAGTCCTTTGACCATCAAGCCTTTTGCCTGGGTGTCTGGGATAGTAACAGTGAAGATGAGATAGAACGGTGGCAGAATTTTTGGGAAGACTTCTCCAGTAGTGATGAAGAATAAGTGAGGGGAATGACACGCAGTGGTCGTTTCTATAATGATATGGCAGAAAAGGGTAAGGAAGTATTAACAGATGGCAGAGAAGTGATTAAGAATGCAGAGATTACTGAGGGACATACAGTGCTGAGGCAGTTGAAAAAGACCCGGGCACAGGTTAATATCTTGGAAATTTTGTGTTCATCACAGGAACACAGACCGACCATTGTTGAGGCCTTAGGCAAGATAGTAGTGCCATAAGATGCCAACCCCGCAAAGTTTATTGGGTCAGTCCAAAAGGAAACTCTGCCAATATCATTTTCTGAGGAAGAACTCCCGGCTGAGGGGAGAAATCATAATAGACCCTTGATTATCAGAGCTGAAGTGAGGGGTAAAATGACCTCTTCTTTGATGGTGGATGATGGCTCATCCATTAATATGTGCCCTTTGAAGATTTTGGCCAAGCTGGGTATGAAGGCAACAGATCTGGATCCCTCTAGTATGACTATCAAGGCTTATGATGATAGTAAGCGAGGAGTTGAGGGTACATTTGTGGCAGCGGTCAAGGTTGGTCCTATTGAGGACACAGTTGAGTTCACAGTGCTGTATGTCCCAGCTACTCTTATCTTGTTGTTGGGAAGGCCTTGGTTTCATAAGCTTGGAGGCATGCCCTCTACTCTGCACCAGATGATTAAGTTCCCATAAGAGGGAGAGATTGTCACCATTCGAGCTGAGGTGGAGAATGTTGAAGCTGCTTTGGAGATACAAGCCTTTCATGAGTTCCAAGTGTCGATGAATTTTGAGGAGTGGGTGGATCCTACGGGGGCTAGGATCATGGAAAAGATGAAGTCGAGCAGGCAAAGGTTTCAACATTGCCTAACTTTAAAAGTCAGACCACTCAAAGGGGTTTGGGGTACAAGTCTGATGAAGAAAAGCCGAGGGCTAAAAGAAAGGGTTTGAAATTGATGGAATGCTTTGTGAAGGCTTCAGGGATCAATGAGCCTGAACCAATAGAAGTTAATGGGATTGTGGTGCCTGGATTTGAGATCTTCCAGGATATATTGGGTGAAAAGCCGCCTGACAGAAGAAATTGTGAAGAATAGATAAGTGGGAAGAAGAGTTGATGAATTGGAGAGCCTGACTCTCGAAGAGGATGAAGAAACTGAGAAAAATCTGGTTGTTGCGGAGGAAGAAAAATGTATTTGGATGATGAAGCATTTATCTTCCTGATTTATATTTGAGTGTACTTCTGTATTTGCTAGTAATAAAGACAATCATTTTGGTTACTTGCCGAGTCTCTTACTTTCAATTTGCATGACTTGAGTATATTTGATATCAGCTCAACCCAGAACAAATTGCATTTAACTTGGGCACGCCTGAGAACCCCAAGGAAATTCTGATTACAGTGAGGTTAACCTCCGAGGAGAGAGAATTAGAAGAAATATGGTAAATATGCCAAAGTGTTTGCTTGGTCCTACGAGGACATGCCTGTTGGTTTATTCTAAGGTCCCAAGATCAAATCAAGACATGAAATAATGCGTGAATACACCAACGAAGATAGCGGAATACTTACATTGGTTGGTAGAGTCGATATGAGACAAATGAAACCAAAAAAACGCACTGCCCTGTAAGCCTACTGCATGCAGTCCACTGCCTACAAAAACAGAAAATTGAGTGAAGAAACGGAGCTCCTAGCTACGTTGGATGGATCCCGGCTCATGGTCGAACCTCCCTACCACCTTCGCAAGACTTGTAAGTGTGCTAGCACTTGATTTTCACCATGAAATCCACTCTTGCTTCCCTATTGTTCACGCCATTTCTGGTTCCAAACTAGTGAACATTTCTTCATTTGGGCGTGAGCTAGAAGAGAGAAAAGAAGATAAAAAAAATGTGTTGTGTAATTAATTTTTGTTACCAAAATCAATTTATATTTATGCCATAATATTCATTAAATTAATAATAAATTTATGACACAAATCATGCAATGGCTTAGAGTGTCAAACACTCATTTCCATGCAATGACATTGAGTGCAATGTACACTATCTACATGCAATGCATTAGAATTAATAATGCATAATAGACATGTGTCATGTGGGCCCCACACGTTTCCAAATGAAAGTGGGCCCACGTGCACTCACGCGTTCGGGTTCGATATTTCCGAAATATCGAGTTTACGTTGCGACGTTAATTAATCGAATAATTGCTGCTAGCGAAATTATTATTTACGTCGCTAACGAATTAATTCTAAATTAACTCGTTTGCCCGAATTAAAATCTAATTTTAATTCCGCGTCGAAATCTAATTTCGTATAATATATCGAATATATAATTTACCGATTAATTCCAAATTAATCGTTATCTCTCTCTAGACGATATTTTATCCTAGATAAAATATCTCCGTAGTTAATCCTAGATTAATTTTCTCTCTCTCTCCTGTATAATCCCAGATTATTCAAGAGTGCAAGTTGTGCGTCATCGGTGGATTATCGGGAAGCGACCCATGAGATCCCCGGATAATCTGGCAGTAAATACGGTCGTCGGAGTATCCGAATCACGTACGTACCAAGTACTACGTTCTACCGATTTACGAGACAAGGTCGACTCCTAGCAAAGCACCAAGTCTTCCCAAGTTCTCCGGACATATTCATCAAAGAATATCAAAGATCTGTATCAAGCGTAGTATACAATTGTATTGTGTATATCGGATAGTCACGTGCTAGGGCTGGGGCTAGATAAGTGTCTGCCCCGTCCGAAACACATATCGGATGTCTGGTAACTAGTCTCTATAATCGGATTTTCATGACCTGGTCATAATATCACGATTGGATGCGCATCACTTAAGAGCACTAATACCGTATCCTACGTGACATCATCTCCATTATGACTGGAGTGACACTTCCGTCTTGACATCACATCCAATACACTACGATTCTCTGATAAACCCAGAAGTGGTGTAACACAGAACCGTTTAAAGTCCCCCACCACCAAACCAAAGTTTACCGATAGTCGTAAGTATT
>SKCR01039229.1:0-61744 GCA_019454045.1 Zanthoxylum bungeanum | reverse complement strand
TTGATAATGACACCCGTGATTGGTGTGCCACGGGTTTGGTGCCTTTCCCGGCTTCAGATCATCCCTTCGTATCGAGCAGGTCCCCGGAATATTGAACATAACTTTCAGATCTAATTAAAAAACAAGTAGAGCGGACAAGTTTTTTAATTCAAAAGAGAAAATTTCATTCATATTTGTGGGATCTACCGCCCTTTCTTACAACTTTTTGTGGGTCATTCCAAGAGAGGCTTATTGCGTCACGACACTCAGTTTTTAGGGTTAGGGTTTGTGTTTTGAGGCTTCGGTGTCGCGACACGCAGGGTTTTCGTGTCGCGACGAGGGATTTCTTATTTTTTTTTGCAAAACCAAGTCTTTCGACGGATAAATCCACTAGGACGCGTCTCAAGAGCTGACTCCTTACTCGGCCGTCTCTACTGGATTGACTTTATGTCTTCGTGATTTTGTCAAATTTTTATTTTGTGATAATCCCGCTTGCACTGGCTTGCTTTGTCCTGAAAAATTCCGTTTTTAATTTTTCCTGCAAAAATAATACAAAATTAAAAATAATTCTATAACATGTATACAAAAAAAAAATAGAAATTACAACAAAGTGCATGGGTTGCCTCCCTGCTAGCGTTAAATTTTTCATCTTCAGCCAGACGTGACTGAAATCCATCTGTCAATGAGGTTTCAGCGTTGTTTTGGATGTCCGATTAAAGACATTCCCATGTGTGTTGCTTTTGAAGGGTCTCTTCTAACGGTAAGGTGGTAAAAAAGAGAGTTTTGTCTCATTCAGTGCTCGTGCCACCTTTTTAATCTTTGTTGCTCCAGTGGTTCCTGAAAAAAAAGAAATAAAATCAGGAGGTCTCGTATGGTGCTTGACTTGGAATTGTGGTTCCATTCTGTCAATTTTCTGGGCGATATATTTGATATGTACTCCCCAAAACAGTGATGTTTCTCTAGAACACACTGGATCTTCAATAAGGTCAGACATTTGCTCCTCCATTTGATCTACTTCTTGCTCCATATTTTCTTCACAGATGTATTTTAGGATTTCCGCATTCAATTCTTCATCTGTCATCTGTGAAATGCATGCTCCATAAGTGTCAACCTGAGGATGTAAATAGTTGTCAGATTTTAGGTCTTCATCCTCTGATATGACTGGCTCGGGTAGATCTTCTTCAAACATTTGTGCAATGGATGCTCCAAGATCTTCATTTTGAGGATACAAAATTTCATCCTCGTTCGTTGGTGCAGTTGGTACAAATGGCTTATTTTTTTCATCCTCGTCAGAGTCAGAATAATAAAAATCAAACATAGATTTTGTTGGTTCGGGCTCCTGAATTGATACCTCCGATTCTTGATATTGTTCAGCTTCGTCCTCTGTTATGATGTCATGATGAATCTCAGGATATTCGAAGGCTTCTTCAGTATTATTTGAATTTGCTCCGTGAGATATGTGATTCAGGTTATCTATTAATTGTCTAACTTGATCTGTCATCCTCTGTATAGACACCGCTTGACTCTGAAATTGTGCATCAAATTGAGCTTCTTGTTCCTCTAGCCAATATTTGAGCATGTCAATCAAATTATCTTCCTCTGATTGTTCTGGTTCTTGATGAAGATTGTAAATGGATGGTGGATAAGATGGAAAATGTGATGATTCTTCGTACCTTGAATGATTCCAATAATTCTGCCACTCTGAAAGGTATATACATTGATTGCTCGGGTGGTTACCATCACATATCACACATCTCCCCATTTCGTTCTGATGAGCAAATGTAGTATTGCTTGATTCTTACATCCAGTGATAATTGTTGGGCTGGACAATAGGCTTCAGAAAACCAGACTGTTGCTCCCAGATTTGGGGTGTATCTTCAAGTAAAGCTCGTGATTTCTTAATCTCCCAATAATTTTCCATTTTTCAATCATCTGAAAACAAAAGAAAGAAATAAAAATTACAGATAAAAATAAAAAAAATTAGATACAAGTAAATTAGATAGCTTCAAAATTAATAACTCAAGAAAAATAAGTCCCCAGCAACGGCGTCAAAAACTTGACCGACGTAAACACACACGTATAACGCAAGCGCACGTATCGTTCAAGTAGTATAAGAATACCAATCCCACGAGGACTTAATTCGTACTATTGTTATTAATTATTGATACTATTTATTTACATGTATCTAATTTTGTTGGTTGAATGTGGATTTGATAAATAAAATACTTAAAGACACAAAAGAAAATACTAAGGAAAATAACAAAAGACTCAAAGATTTAAGGTTGTGATTCCACACAATATTATTATAAAGATGAATTGATTCTCTTATATATGTGTAATAAATCGGTTTGCTAACCTGGAACACGAAATTATGCAGAAGCCTCTGTCGATGGTCAGACGCAAATACCCAGTATAACCCAATTGAATCATATGTCTATGTCAACCAAATTACCTGGATTCATTAAGATTAAGTTCCAATTATGGCTACCTCCGCCCGACAGGTATATGTCTATCCTGTAAGGAAATCTATTAAAGGGTTATCTATCCTCAAGGAAGATCGTGGGCTATTGAATCTAAGGCTGAAACCTAAAATCCCTATGTCTAGTTCATTTTAAGTTTACCACATCAATCTTATTGGTGATCAGACAACAAGAAGCATTAAACTTAAGACTCAATAAACAAACTAAAGAATTACCCATAAAAAGAAAATCAATTATTAAGTGTGAATATTGTGTTTCATCACTTCTCTAGAATAAAATAAAATGATGGGGTTAGATGATCCACATTTAATATTTCTTATCTAGGAATCTCACTTATTATAATATATAAATTATTTTATGTTCTGCTTTCTCAGGAATTAATAATGCTAAACATTTAAAACCTGCCATATAGGCGGTAATCCATTTAGTCCAACTACACCAGCCATATAGGCGGTAATTATCTGTCACATAAAGACCAGCCATATAGGCGGTAAAGTAATTTATATTTAGACCGACCATATAGGCGGTAATAAAGTCTGACATTAATTAATCCGGTTAAATTATAATTTATAAATTATAATTAAGTGAGATTTACCTAGATAATTATATTAAAGGTTTCACCTTTTACCCCAACGGAAATTTAACTACAAAACATAAAGTAAATAAATAAAATGCTGTAATAAAAACTAAAAAAAAAATACATAATTTTAATATTACAATAATTTACAAAACTAGATGCTTCCTATGAAATCAGGGAAAAAATCCCAAGGAAAGCACACCAAATGAGGTGCTGAAAGCCTCAATTTATAGGCAAAATTTCGGGTCAGCATCGCGACGCCAACTTCCTTCTTGCATCGCGACGCTGGCTTTGTTGACTTGGTCCACGCGGCTTGACTTGTTGACTGTTGACGCGAATTTCGTCGGCCCAATAGGATTTCGACATGTGGCACGCTGTAAGATTGGTCCAATGGCATATTGACACGTGGCGGAAGATGATTCGCCCATGATTCGGTCCATTCAGAATGTGACACGTGTCACGTGGAGTGTCGGCATCATAGAATTGCGACATGTGTCCATGCATATTTTAGCATGATCAGTTCTGATGATGACACGTGTCAGACTCACGTTAGCATGGTCGGCGCACGTTAGCATCCGACGTATTTTAGCAAGTTTCTTCTGACTGGTCCACGTGTTCGGCGCAAGTTAGCATGCGGTGCACTTTAGACGTCGCGATGCCGATGGATTGCGAGTCGCGACGCGACCAAATTACCAAAATACCAGTTTTCGTCATTTTTCACTGTTTTGGCTCCAAATTGCTTCCAATGATTCCCAAACTTTATTTATCTGTAAAATAATAATAAAACACATCAAAACGTTCACAAAACTCAAGAAACTATACAAAATAGTAGGTCAAATGAGTGGGAAATAGTGATATAAATACCTCTCATCAATGGCATCGGCCCGATGATATCCAGCCCCCATTGGGCGAATGGCCACGAGCTGGATAAAGCAGTCAACTATTCCGCTGGCTGGTGATTGATGTTGGCATTTTTCTGACACCCTTCGCACTTCCGGGCCACCTTTACCCCATCCGGATGCATGGTTGGCCAGTAAAACCTTTGCCTTAAAGCTTTAAAGGCAATTGACTGTCCCCCGACATGACTCCCATAAATCCCTGCGTGAATTTCTCTAAGCACATAGTCGGCTTCCTCATCTGCGAGGCATCTCAAGAGCGGCATCGTATAGCCCCTTCGGTATAAAACTCCTTCAATCAGGGAAAACTTTGTGCTTTTATACTTCAACTTCCTCGCCTCCTTCTTCTCATCGGGTACTTCCCCGGTCTCTAAGTATTTCCTGATTGGCTGCATCCAAGAAGAATCATTTTCTGCATTCAATTCCAACACCTCGGGCTTTCCATTTTTTTCACCTGAAGACAGATCATGGGGATTACTCTGGGCTTTTCCAATCTGATTGACGATGCGAGGCGAGCCAAGGAATCTGCATGATAGTTGTACGTTCCCTATTTTTCCATGTCAACTTTTTCACTTCCACCATGTATGCTACCATATTCGGTTCCCTGGCCTGGAACTATCCCTTCAGCTGCTGGACAGCCAGTTGGGAATCACTCTTCACAACCACATCACGAACACCCATCACCGTACACAACCTTAAACCGGCCAGAATTGCCTCATACTCGGCCTCGTTGTTCGTGACCTCGAAGGTGAATCTCAGGGCGTAAATTACTTCCTCACCTTCACCATTTTTCAATACAATCCCGGCCCCATAATCCTGTGAGCTGACAGATTCATCTACCGACAACACCCATCCGCTTTCCACCACGGTCAAGATTCGGGACCCTGTGAACTCAGTCATAAAGTCTGCTAAGGCTTGACCCTTCACCGCTGCCTTTGACAGGTAAAAAATATCATGCTCACTAAGCTCTACCGACCACCAGTCTACCCGAGACCTCCGGCTTCTGTAGAATCTGTCGTCTCAGGGGATTTTCGGTATAAACCCCAATGGGATGGGCCTGGAAGTAAGGGCGTAACTTCCGGGCCACAGTAATTAAAGACAAAGCCACCAGCTCATAGGCTGGGTATCTAGTCTCAGCATCTAACAAAGCTTTACTAATATAATCTACCGACCTTTGGACTTTATTGGCTTCTTGCACTAAAACTGAACTTACAACATGCTCTGAAATAGCCAAATATAGGAACAAGGTCTCACCTGGGATCGGCTTAGCCAAAAGTAGGGGCTGCGTCAAATACTGCTTCAACTGCAGGAATGACTCATCGTATTCCGCCATCCAGTTGACTTCCCTCTTTGCCCTCTTGATGATATTGAAGAATGGGTGGAACTTGTCGGTTGCTCGGGAAATAAACCGATTTAATGCGGCCACCCGGCCGGTTAGGCTCTGTATTTCTTTAACTGTTCGGGGGGGATTTCAAATCCAGAACAGCTCGGATCTCCTGAGGATTTGTTTCTATGTCTCGGGAGCTCACTATGTAGCCCAAAAACTTTCATGATGCCACCCCGAAAGCACATTTCTCCGAGTTCAACCTTAGACTGTGCTTCCTTAGCAGTTCAAAAGTCATCTTTAGATCGGCCAAATGACACACTGGCTCCTTGGACATGGTTATCATGTCATCGACGTACACCAGCATAGACGTGCCGATGAGGGCTTAAAAATCTTGTTCACCAACCTCTGAAATGTTGCCCCAGTATTTTTCAAACCGAATGACATCACTTTATAGCAATATAACCCTTGATCGCTGATGGAGGTTGTCTTCTCCTCATCCCCATAATGCATCTTGACCTGGTTATATCCCGAAAATGCATCCATAAAACTGAGTAGCCCGTGGCAGGCTGTTGAGTCCACCAATTGGTCTACCTTTGGCAAAGGGAAACTGTCTTTCAGACAAGCTTTGTTGAGGTCGGTAAAATCTACGCACATCCTCTACTACCCGCTGGGCTTTTTCACCAGAACCACATTTGACACCTCTCTGATAAACCCGGATTTCAGTAACCTTTCTACCTCGACACCCATCGCCTTGCACCGCTCCTGGTTGAATATCCTTCTTTTTTGTTTGACCGACCTTCGGGCCGGATCTACCGCCAGTCGGTGATTGAGAAATTTTGGGTCTATACCGGGCATATCACCATGCCCCCATGCAAAAACATCCGGGTACTGCTTTAACAACTTCAGCAGGTCCTGTTTTAAGGCTTCCCCTAAGCCTACCCCTACTTTTACATGTCTTTCCGGTCCGAAGAGCGCTACCAATTCCAACTCTTCAACCGCCCCTAATCGGGAAACCTCATTTTCTCTTCCGGCCACCATCCTCAATGCAGAGAGTCTCCATCGAGACGGTAGTAAAGTAACTCCAGACTGCTTTCTGACTTCCACATACAATCCCAATCTCGTCCCGGGTAGGAAACTTCAACTTTTAATAGTAGCACGACATTGCAGCCTCTGTCTTCATCATAAAAGGCCGACCAACAATGACTTGGTAACTGTTCATGCAGTGTACCACTTTGAAGTTCATCATAACTGTCCGAGTCCGAGGGTGGCTCCCGATCGTCATAGCCAATTGTATTCTTCCCAAAGGAACGGCTATTGAACCCCCGGAATCGTACAGTGGCGTCCCGTCGTCGGTCAGAGTCGCGTACTCCACCTCAAGCCCATCCAAAGCCTCCTTGGAAATTATGTCTACCGCACTCCCGAGATCTACTAGAATCCTATCTACCTCTGTGCCGCCGATCACTGCCTTAATTATCAGTGCGTTGTTATGGGGGAAACTCACCCCATGAGCATCTTCATCTGTAAACATCACTGGCATTGACCGGCCACTCTGGCTTCCCGATGCCTGTTCCATTGCCAATACTTCAGACCCTCTAGTTCGGCTGTAATTCTTCCTAGACCGGTTAGAGTCTCCGGCTAACGTCCTCCCACCATCAATGGTGTATATCTCCCTGCGGTTCGATATCTGCCTGGCCGCCATGGCTTTATGGTTGATATAACTATTCAAGTAACCATTCCATGCCAGGTCTTCCACTTGCTCCTGCAAGTCTTTTTAGCCGTCCGTCTTATGCCCCTTCAAATTATAGTGCATGCAGTAGGCTCTCTCATTCTTTCTATCCGGCGGGTGCTTCTTCAGGTCTGGCTCTGTCAAGAGGCCTTTGCCCTGGATCTCCATGACGATTTGTCTCAACGGCTTGTTCATGGGAACATAGGCCGCTTCCCCATCCACATGGTTCAATTGGGTTGGAGCCCTCATTTCTTGATTATTTGGAGGCATCAGCCTGAATTCTCTCTGCTTCGGAAGTCGTTTCCTGAACTCTCTATCCGGCCTCCGAGGAACTTCCGCCCTCACTACTCTTTCTTTGGCAGTAGTGCCCCTCCGGGCGACCTTCTCCTCCTCTTCTACTGAAGCAAACTTCCGGGCCATCTCCAAGGCGGTGGCGTAATCCGGTGTTTCCTGGATCCTCAGATGGGTCCATAGCCTCCCGACTTTCAGGCCCCCCTTCAAACTTTCTAGAGCCTCTAGCGATTCGTACCTCCCGACCTCAAGCACCAAACTATGGTATCGTTCAACGAAAATCTTCAGGGGCTCGTCATCCCCCTGCTTCATGAGTCTCAACTCCCTGACTGTTTTCTTCGGGACGCACGCCCCCTTAAAATGTCGAACAAACGATTTCCTGAGCTGGTCAAAACTACTGATACTCCCAGGAGTTAGACTTTTGAACCAAAGAATAGCAGGCCCACTCAAGGTTAGTGGGAATACCTTACAAATGGCGTCTCCCACCATCCCTTGAACCTCCATCATCAAAACAAAACTCTCGATATGTGATTTTGGATCGGTATGGGCTTTGAAGATTTTCATAGATAGCATGGTGAATCATTTTGGGAATTCTGCCAACCTTATTTCCTTCGTGAAGGGAGATTCTGTTTCGCCGTCCCGAGCATTCCCATTATCAATTTTGAGATTTTCTTCCCATTTGGCCATTTTCTTCCTAAACCAAGTTTTCATATTACCATCAACATCTTCACGCTGCCTTCCATGAAATTCCTCGCGTCTATCATTCCGGGCACGACGCGTCCCGCGACTAGAGGCCTCCTGTCCAGCTCCACCATGCCTCTTATCTCCCCTTCTGGTGATTCGTGGGCTGTTACATGAGGAGCCTAGTGATTCCCTTTCCTCATCTTTCTACCACAAGCCTTCCACCTGCAAACCCCTTGTCATCACCACAGACCTCACCCCGTAGGGGTTTTTCCTCCTAGGTTCATCATCCCCGCTCAGATCCATGACCCTCTTTCCCTCTTCTATTTCATTTTGCCTCCGACTTGTCCCGGCTTTGAATCTCTCATTGTTCACCTTCTCCATTATTTCCAGTCTATCCATCATAGATTTCATGAGGATCTGGCTTTCCTCTCTGTCTTTCCTCATGCTCTCCTCCATTCTTCCCATCCATTCTGTTGTTGAACTCTCCAATGACCTGTGGTTTCCACCTTCTGCCATTGTCCTACTACGCAAGTTGCTTTTTGTTCCCTGTCCACGGACGGCGCCAACTGTTGACGGGTGATTTCAGTCTCAGGGGAAATATCGGAATAGTGCTCCCGAGACAATCATCATTCAACCTTGAATTTGTTTGGTTATGAGGAGACCAAAAACAAACTTAACAAAAGGCAAAGTAACCACAAAAATCAACAAAGAGAGTTTAACGTGGTTCGGCGGGATGGATCCAGCCTACGTCCACGGGCACAAAATGGGTGAGGGGAATTTTAAGCTCGGCCAACCTGTTACGACTGGCCCATATGGAACCGAGCTGTTTATGTTCTGCCTTTTTACAAGATATGACTAACCAACCCTTACAAATGTGTTTTCATTCCCTTTATATACTAAAAGAAATGCACATTGTTCCTCCAACTTTATGACGTCACCCATTTGGATTCCTGAACCATTGACCGGCTTCCTTCTCCAAGGCTACCTGGTCGAAAGTCAACATACTACCTCGTACTCTGCCTGACGTGATAGCGATGTCACATAACTTTCTTATGCCCTGCCCCATGTGAAAGTGATGTTTCATACCTATCATGCTCTCTGCCCATGTGAAAGTGACGTTTCACCTATCTTACTCTCTGCCCTATGTGAAAGCGACGTTTCACCTATCTTACTCTCTGCCACATGCGAAAGTGATGTTGCAAACCTTGATCAAGTGGTGGGAAGTGGTATAGGGAAGAGTCTGAGACGTATTGCCGCCTAACCGGTCTCCAATAGGCCGGTCGGAGTGATCCTCTGAACTGAGGATGCTGTTGCCGATCTGATAGTATCCGGGCAACCGTGCTGAACTGGTCGGCCATGGATTATAGGTGGTCGGCCTTTACCGTTAGAACATGTCATGTCGTATGGTTGACACTACTCTGAAGGTCGGGCCGGTATCCAGAGTCTGGTCAAGCGAGAGTCTACCTTTATTGAAACTGGCATTCCATACGAGGAAATTACCATTTCTACCCTTGTTGTACTGTTTAAATGCCTTGGTGCTAGAAATTACCATCAACAGAAATAAAAAATGATTAAAGTTGAATGAATCTTAAAAGTTAAAACCATATGATTAAAGAGAAAACAATATACTATTTTTCTATAATAAGTAACACTCACACATAATAAGATCTCAAATGAATAAATGTTAGATAAATTAATAACCTTGATTAAATAATAAAATCTTATAGTCCCAACTTGGGCCAATATTCTAAATTGATAATCTCGTATAAGATAATAATAATTTTAAAAATCTTTAGGGCTGAATGAATATATATAGATTAATTATTTATCAAATACAAATAAAAATAATGACTAACATACAATTTATAATATTATTGAATTTTTTTCCTTGGAAACTTCATTTTCTCAATCAACTCATTTCTAAAATATATAAAGTTAGTTTGTTTTTCTTTTGTTCCTAAATTGAACTCAACCTTGTTATTAATTTGAAAAATATTTTAAAACACTTTCACTGCGTTTTGATAGAGCGTCACTAAAGTGTTAAAACTAGCGTTTCGACACTCTGCAAAACACCTACTTGGATGCTAGCGTTAACGCTCACAACATCATAATTTCACAACATGATTTTATTTTTTGATACTAACTTATACTCTAGCGTTTGTTCCAAAATTTATAAAGCGTTTGTTCCATATACTCTCTGACAATAAGCTATACCAAACACACACCTTATCTTCTATGGTATTAAATTTGAAATGCACTTGAATCAATTTTATGTCTATCTACAATGTACTTATATTATTTTTTGGACTTATATATTGAATATGTACTAATATATATACATACGATAACTTTTGAATTTCTTTATGTAACATATTAATTTTGATTACATCCATTATTTTTTATTTATAACTCATAAATGAATCATGGTTATAAAAAAAAAAGTACAAATACCAAGATGACAAAAGTAATTAAAATATTAAGTTATTATTAAATTTATAAGTATTGAAAAATTATTAAACTATTCATTTATCCATAAAATTTAGGGATGAGCAAAATCGGTTTCGGTTCCGGTTCCGCATAAAACCGGAACCTACATGGAAAAATTCAGTTATGCAATATGTGGAACTGGAACCTACCTAATTAAACAGGGTACCCTATTATTCGGTTCCAATCTGGTTCTGGTCCGATTCCCAATTACCATATTTTAAAATATTTTAATGAAAACTAAATTCCAATACGAGTCCGTAGGAAAAAACGGGGACCAAATCGGAGTGCGGAAGCTCAAAAACAAAGAAAATGAAGTTTTAGACTTTTAATGCTCGTCAGCCTCATTATCCTTTCTGTTTTCTACTAAATTTTTTGAATGCAGGGTACCATATTATTCGTTTTGAATGCAACTACAGTATCATTTTGCCCCGGGAAAAAAATGTGATGTCATAGTTGTTTAGCAAAAGAAAGTGAACATAAAATTAAAAAAGAAACTTAATTCTACAGTTATTATAATATGAAATATTCTGATGCAATTGGATGTCTGACTAAGAATTAGATTTTGAAAATTAATCTATTTACTGTGATTGTATCGGGCGTCATTACATAGATATAACATAAACACGAGCTTGATCAAGATTTAAACGAAAAATACAAGACATATCATGCACAGAAGAAGTCATGAGGCAGATGCGCATGCAGAAACTGCAACTTGAATCTTGCAGACTGCCAGAACAACCAACATAATAGAGGTCATTAGGTACCAAAAAGTTTCAATGACAAGCCCCATAAAGATCAACTAAATTTTTTGAATGCAGCTATCACTCAAATAGTAGTGAAACCGGTTCTATATTCGATTCCAAAAACCGGTTCCATGGTCCGGTTTCGGTTCCGATCATTTTGGAACCGGAACCTACCCGCATAAAATCGGCTCCTTCATTTTTGGAACCGGAACCTACCCGATTACAACCGGTTGCAATTCGAAACCCGGAAAACCGGTCCGGTTCCAATCGGTTCCGGGTAAACCCGGAATCGTTGCTCACCCCTAATCAAATTATGTTTATTATTGCTTTAATAGATCTAAACCCAATCAACCTATTATTATTATTTTTTATATATTATTTATTAATTATTATTGCAATTAAAATAGGAAAAACCCACCTTGAGGCCCTTGTACTCTCAATGTTTTTTACATTGCACCCCTGTACTAAATTTTCTACACATTGCACCCATGTACTCTCATTGTTTTTTGCATTGCACCCATGTACTAAATTTTCTACACATTGCACCCTTGCACTCTCAAAAAATTGACATTCCACCCTTATTTTAACGGCAAGTTAACAGAGTTGAGAAATATTCTGACATCACCCACCCTTATTTGTGTCATATCTGTCTGGTTTAGGAAGAAGCACCTATGCTAAAAAGAGAAGAGCTAAAAAAATGGGTGTTTGTTATAAATGTGCACGCATGACATGTAATACTCGTTGTCGTTCTTTAGGAATAGTGTCTGATAACCGTGAAGCATCTTTGTTTGTTTTTCGTTGTTCATTAATAACACTCCAAGATCGTAGTTTTGATCTAATTTTTGCAATAAATTAGTTGGATTTTTGAATGTATCAGAAGGAGCATAATATTTATGCGCCCTAACATATAGTTATGCGCCCTAGCATAACTTCAAAGTAAAAAAAATTTGCTCGGTCCAATCCGAAATAAGGGTGGGTGATGTCAGAATATTTCTCAACTCTGTTAACTTGCCGTTAAAATAAGGGTGGAATGTCAATTTTTTTAGAGTGCAGGGGTGCAATATGTAGAAAATTTAGTACATGAGTGCAATGTAAAAAACATTGAGAGTACATGGGTGCAATGTGTAGAAAATTTAGTACATGGATGTAATGTAAAAAGCATTGAGAGTACAGGGGCCTTAAGGTGGGTTTTTCCATTAAAATAACACTATCCCCCCTATCATAAGCTCTTAAGAGGTCCCCAATCTATGCAGATTATGTACCGTTGGGTTATTTATAACTCAAATTTTCATTCAGCTAATGCATATAAATAGATATGATAATTTTCCTCGTCTCAACTGGATCTCTTCTCGTTTGGAGCGGGATTTTGAATATATTATTATATTTCATTTTAAAAAAGGACAGAATAAGATAAAAAAATATCTCGAAAACTCAAACAAGATTAGAGGAGGTTTAAAATATGCGAGACATGATTGGAACAAATTATTATCTCGATTTCATAAATGAGATAAGATTGAGATTGATAAATCTCCGCTCCATTCCCATTCCCAATCTTATATATAATAATTGATATTAAAAATTAAAATAATATTAATGATGTTAATCTATCCATCATCTGATTATACGAGATCAGTGATTCAAAAGTTTTGTATTAAAATTTTAAGTTAAAATAGCTTAATCCATTTCATATTACCTCATTTTTGTAAATATTATATTAGTAACCATTATTATATAAAAACTTCCTCAAAAGAATATTTATCACGAGTCGGAGTCCAAAGACAGTCTTTTGATGCAAATGAATATGTTACATGTCTTCTCATCAATTAATTGTGGGACTCTTTGATTTTGGGTTGGAGCCCCACTCACATGCCATGTTCCCCTTGTCACTTGTCACTTGTCACTTGTCCTTATTTATTTATTTTTTAAAATATTAGAAATCTGTCGTTAAATTATCCGATCTAAAATTAAGTATAGTAGGTAAAAAAAATTATTGTCTCAATTTTTTATGAGAAATATATTATATAAACTTGAACAGAAAGACCTGATAATTAGAGCATAAGTCATTTGTCACTAAATCACACCCATTAGAGCATTTGTCATTGCTTTTGTTAATAAAATACATTTTTTATTGTTTAATTATTATGTCGTATTTAAATCACATGAACGTTATTTGAACATCAAATCTTTTAACATCATTTAAGAAATTTTATCAATTAAATTTGCTGATACTCCTAAATTTATTAGAGTTTGACCAACTTGGCTTTTAATTATTTCCTTTAATGTATTGATCTCAAATATTTTTCTAGCGTATTTCTTTGACCATATTATCCACATGGCAAGACTTTAAATGCTTCATCTATTTTTTCTTCCATTGTTTTAATTAGGGCATAAATTGCGTTACTTCCAAGGATTTGATACCTTGATTGATTCAATTACACCGACCACAAGTGCATGCATTGTGTGATGATTTTAGAACTTGAAAAAATGTATGTGAAAATGAATTATGAATTGAAATATTTAAAATTTAATATTAAAAAATAAACATAAATCTTGATCATATTTTATATATTATTCACAAGTTATATGGACACCCAAATTTAGCTCAAATTAACGTCTCTAATATAAAATCAGTAGTATTTTATTATTTATTTTTTGCTCAAAAATTTATCTATTAGATTGACCCAAATACAAAATCTTCGATAAAAAAAATCTATTGTTTTTTTTTACACCAAATATTAAGTTCTAAATTTGGCACGTTCGCATTTTAGATTTTAATATTTTATTTTTATCATTTATTAATAAAAAATATATTTTAAAAACTCGTTTAGAATCTCTAACCCCAATCACCTATGTATTAGTGAACAAAAAAGACTTTAATGAGACAAACATTACTGAAACGTATCACAATTTTAGTATGTGATTCAACAAAACTACTGTCACATTTATTCTCTATTTGAAACTACTCAATCATAATAGAAATTGTAATATATGTTAATTAATAATATATCTGATTCAGCTTGAGTAGTTGCCTTAAAGATCCAAGATTTTCCTCAAAAGTACAAATTTTCAGAGGGAGACTTCATGGAAATATATTAAAGTTAGATTAGGTACCACTTTTAAATGAATTCTGGGTCAGGCAAGCTCTTTATTTGATGTTTAAATTCCTCAACGGAGTTATTACATTTTTTTTTTTTGGAAACGATGGAAACCCCGCCAGCAAAATCACTCATTCTGGGCCGTGGCGCATGTGAAATCACCGGCTGTCCCAGACTCTTACAAAAAATGCACCCCCTAGATTCGAACCCAGAACCTCAAGGTGAGATCCTGAACCCTACACCACCAAGCCCGAGATATAATCTTCTGCTATTCTTCAATAGCTCAGTCGATTATTAATTGATTTGTTTTTTGTTTGTTTTGTTTTTAAAAAAAAAAAGCTCAAAATTGAATTATTGATGTGACCCAAGTTTTTTTTTTTTGGGATTCAAATTTTTATTACATGCAGAAATTTTAACAAGCTCTACATCTACTCGCGTGTATCTAGCTATCTTCTTTAACAAATATTAAAAAATTTACACAATAAAAAATCATGGGAAAGTGACAGAATCTGTAAATTTTGAAATTTTTTCTAAATTGTTTCTGATAAGGTGCCCATTTTTCATGCATGGATTAAACTACTTTTGACCGTATTCCTTTTTCATCATAAAGTATTCAAACTTTTCAAAACCTCTTGGCAACTAATTGAAGAAATTTTGGGCCACATGAATGATTATTTTAAAACAGCTATAGCAATCTCTTTTTTCAGATTAATGATAGTGAGTTTGAATTATAAGTCCCTAATTGATGTGGTTTGGTGGTGTAAGATTTAGGTTCTCACATTGAGGTTCTTGGTTCGAATCCAGATGATGTGTTTATTGTAAGAGTGTGAGACAATCGAGAGTTTTACCTGCTCCACTTAAGCAAAAAAATGAATGATTTGACGTTGAAGTTTCCAATAATTTCAAAAAAAAATTGAATTATAGAATGATCTTAATTCAGAGATGTTATTGTTACCTAACACAATTAGTTGATATGGGTCCCTCTAATTATCTTTTTGGTAATATTTGAAAGATTTGGCTGGGAAAGTTTCCTCCTATTTTTTTTCCTTGCCCATGTTCAAAAGGGTTCAAATATTGGCACTAGATGTTGAACTTCTAGATATTCGATATAATTCAAAAATATTAAAATTATTCTCAATCATGTGGGTCATTCGTTTTGTCAGAATTAGTTTACTTTTTCGAGAGGGAGAGAATGTTTGGCATTTCAGAAAATTTTTGGCTTGTTGTTTCCTTTTTTTAGTGTTAATTGTATGATTAAAGATGCGTCATTGGGTGTGTCATTTAATGTACATGTATCATCTTTAGAGATTTTATTTTAATTTTTTGAAATTTTTAGGAATACCACCGTGAAATCACATCTTTCGGATTTAAATGAAACATGTAAAATTATCGACTGTCTCATACTCTTATAAGAAATGCATTATCTGAATTCGAACTCATAACCTGAAAGTCAGACCCTAAACCCTACACCACCAAATCACGCCTATTAAAGATCTTCATCGTTCAAGATAATCACACAGAACCATCTTAAGTTTACGTATAAATTACACGTACATATTAACATATTTTGAGGTTAGTATTGTGGTCGGGAAGTTGTAAAAAAATATAGTACTAAAGTATTTGATAAACACTTGAAGGTGTGTTTGAAAGTTTGTCCCCAAGGGTGTGGTTTGGTGGTGTAGCGTCCAGGATCTCACCTTCAGGTTCTGGGTTCGAATCTAGGGAGTGCACTTCTTGTAAGAGCCTGAGACAGCCGGTGGTTTTACCTGCGCCGCGGCCCAAAATGGGTGGTTTGGTGGCGGGGTTTCCATCATTTCCAAAAAAAAAAAAAAAAAAAAATAAGTGTTTGAAATTAATGTGATTTGATCTCAAATCGTTACAATAAAAACTTATAATATCTATATAATTTTTGTTAAATGTCATCTTGAAACTTTTTGATGGGAAACATGCAAAGGACAGTATTCAGTGTTTGATACTTTGATTTATGAATTTTGAGGAAGCCACTGGGCGGGATACATAATAAATAATCCTTCATTTTAGTAGCCAAACATACAAATTGCTTGTTAATGATAAAAAAATGATTTTAACTTGAACTAGTTTAAATACAGAGGAAGATTTCGGCATAAAATGCTAAAAGGAATGGTGAAATGTCTTGAGCAGCCCATGAGTTAGCATGAATAAGAAATTAAGAACACAGACCATGTTAAAAAAACCTGAGGGAAGTAGAAGTGAGTATTGTGGGTGGCGACCATCCTGGAAATTAAGAGGAAAATGAAGCAGAACATGTAAAATATTAAATCCTGGAAAATTAAGAGAAACTGCACATAAAGAAGAATCATATACCCGAAAAACATTTATGCCATACATTAAAAAACATACATCAAAATGTCTTGAGCAGCATTTAAACACCCATTAGTTGCCCTCGGGGGCTTGACCGAGTGGTTTTCAAGTATCTATCTTTGGTTGGCTACCTGAGTTTGAATCTTGGGGGAGGTAGGGACTGAAAAATCAATTTGTGCCCACCCACTACCTTTGTAAGAACATACATTAAAAAAAAAATCACAAAAACAGCTCAACATTCACAAGGAAAGATACCAGCTTTCCCAAACATAGTTATAGCATAATGTGTGCATTTGTGTCTCTGTAGACATGGATGTGATTATTTTGTAAATAAATGTGATATCATAATCTTTTATGGAGGAGTCTTTCTAAAAATGTCTACAAAATTAATCATATATTTCTACTAATGAAACTTCCCAAAAAATCCAAAAACATAAAACAGTACGCCAGAAATATCCTTAGAAGCTACTCACAGAAACAGCAAAAGAATTCCAAAATAAGGTAGTAACTAAATTCTAAACTTCCTTACTGACCTTATATAATGTATCCAGGGTAAGAAGATACAATTATCCAGCCCTGCCTTTTGAAATAACTGCAAAATCATACTTTCCTTATCAAACAATGACCAGAAAATAAATTTTGATAATGGTTTCTTCTATAACAAAAAAGAATCCATATAAATTAATCTTCAAGTTTTCTAAACCAAACTTCCTGACTATCTTGAACCAAATTCTGCAAAGTCCAAAGTTGGAAAGCAACTAGAGTATCATCTGGTTGGAAAGTGACTTAAATTATCAATTCTTTAGCAACTTCACTCTTAAGGGGAACCAGAACCAAAGTACTTACTAGAAAAGGCTGGAAATCCCAACCTGCCCTACCGTCCATCATGTCTACTGCAAACACGAGACTCGCAACATATGTAACGAAGCTATCCTTTGATATTTGTTTTTTTGGGTTTGTGCACACACAATCAAATGACCTAAATCAATACTCACAGTACTCTGTGGTTGATGGAAAGCGCGAGACATCATATATATATATATGCGACTCTACATTTTTCACCAAAGAGAAAACTCAAACAGACGTAATCTTCTCCATGCATCACCTATATTCCAAATAAAAGCAGTAAGAACTATGACGTAAATGGATAGTAGATGATAATTACCATGTAAAAGAGAAACTTGGGGAAGTAACTGGCAAAGAAACAAAACGAAGTCCTGATGCAACAAATGGCTTATCACAGTCTTCCTCAATTATCTTCCAGTCAACCTGTGCTACTCGTCTTGCTTCTTGGCCTTCTTTAAGTTTCTTCTGAACCAAGTATGGGAATTTCGCTGAGATACTGTTTCAAATTTCCAACACAAACAAACTGATAAACATTATATACTTCTTGAGTCATCATTTAAAATAAAGAATCATAGGCCAGGATGCCAAAATCCAAATGTCAAACTACATTAGTTTTTCACGAACAATTTTCAGTGTTGTAACATCCAAAATTTAATTTCCTTACATAAAATTGTAAACTATACTCTGCATATAGCTATGATGCTCATACTATTAAAAAATCAGACAAGTTCCTGAAATATTTAGATCTCTGAGTAGTGACTTGGACATATTGGCTGTCCTAGTATGAATAGTCAGCTCACTTAATCATCAGAACTGTCATGATTATTGCACATAAAATAATTACTACCTTCATACTAATACTACAAGCAAGTGAAATACACGGTTTAGAAAAGGTTAATGGAGAAAAACATTATGCATGTCCACCCCGATACAGAAACACGTACCTATCCATTGCAAACTGACTTAAGTAAACAGGAGTGGGATCAATATCGTCTGTAGGACCAAATGGTTGCACAGCACGTATATCATCCAGTTCAAAGAACTGCATTTGATACAAAAATCAATTTTCAAACTTCAGTCATATTAGCAAACCGAGAACATTAGTTTACTCAAATAGAAATTATCTAAAGGACAAAATGGGTTGAGAAAGACGCGTGAACTTCCAGATAAACTTGGTTATATATATTTTACTTGCTATGAAACACTAAGAAGAAATTTTCAGCACTTCAGCATCTCTGCTTTGTGAGTGTCCAAGTGCATTCAAGCCTTCACTAGTCGTACCAAACCCTAGTAGCCCTATATTTCAAACTCTAATTTAGCCCAACTTAGTTACAACTAACAACCCAAATCCCCAATAATAGTTCTTTTAGCTTCTTTTTTTTTGGAATTGAGTGCTTAATCATAATCACTTAGGGTGTGTTTGGTTGGGGTTTTTTGGAGGGGAGGGGAGGGGAGGGGAGGGATTATTTTAAATTATGGTTGTTTGGTTCAATTTTTTGGAGGGGAGGGGAGGGGAGGGGAGGGGAGCAAAATCCCTCCAAAGCCAATTTTTGCTCCCCTCCAAAAGTGGGGGGTTTTGGAGGGGAGAGAAAGTGATGAATTAAAATTTTAAATGCAATGACTAAATTATCCCTACTTATATTGTTTTAATTTTATTTATAACAAGTTATAAGGATAAAATAGTAAATTAGTTTTAAAATCCCTCCCCTCCCTTCTTGAACCAAACATATATCTAATTAAAAACCCTCCCCTCCCCTCCCCTCCCCTCCTTTGAACCAAACATATATTTAATTAAAATCTCTCCCCTCCCCTCCCCTCCCCTCCATTAAAATCCCTCCCCTCCCCTCCCCTCCCCTCCCCTCCCCTTCGTTGAACCAAACAGACCCTTAGCCGCTCAAATCTCACCAAGCCTAGTGAAATAAGAAGCACTTGTTACTACTCAAGTCAACCCTAAACTCTAAGCCTGCAATTTTCTATTCAACTATAGTACTAAAATGTTACCTGTATCAGTTCCTTTCGTAAACTTTCAACTTTAGTTATTTCAATATTGAGAGAAAGATCAGTTCAACCTTCATGAATATTTGTTCCTCAACATCATAAAAGTAGTTTCATAATGGAGACATACTTTATTTCAATAGGAGAAGTAAAAAAACTATAATACTGCATTTCCTTCACAAATCTGCATGGCGATCAGTTTCAAAATTAACAATATAATTTTTTCTCCAGAAAAAAAGGAACAGAATTGCCATTAATACACAAGGGAGAAGAAGTAAAACCAGAATGACTCACAGAATTAACTCGAGGAATCTTATGGAAAGTAAACCAGCAAAGTATTTGTTCCCTTTAAATGTATTCCCAACATCAATTTAAATGTAGGTGTGTTTGTTTACCATCACCCTCACAGTCATCAATTAGCAGAGATGTATTACACCTGAAAATCCAAAATACACATACAACTCCTATATAATTATTCTCAGTTTGATTTACCCAAAACTCACTGATCAGCGATCACCTAACTCAGATTTTACTTTTACAAATTTCAAATAACTTGAAATCTAAGGTCAATGCAATGCAATTGTGTGATCTCACAAATCCGCAATTCTTTTTTTTTTCTAATAATTTATAATTTCGAACGCATGCAATCATATAATTGAATAATTTTGAGAAATAAAACCTGTAGTAAGGATTAAGCTCGGGAGGAATGGACAACGCGGGAAAGAAGACTTGGCAGGGCGGATCAGACGGCTGGATCAGGCACATTGTGTTGGTCCCGACAAAGAACAGAGCCATTCCTTAAAGAAGCGAGAAAATTGTAAAATAAGAACAGGCACTAACTTCAATGGTTCATTTAGTGGAAAAAGATCATTTTGGTGGTAGTAACGATGGTTATGACAAATTTAAACAAATGGATATCCAAAATTCTGGGGATTTGAGTTTATTTGGTATAATAATTGTGAGGCTGGAAAAGGAGAAAATTTATAATTTTGATAGATTTGATGAGTTTAAGGAGTGTGATGAAGAAATAGACGAGGGAGATGATGGTAGTGATGATGATGATGATGACATGGTTTTGGATTCTTTCGAAAAAAAGCATGTGAACAGAGGAGATTAGGGGAGTTGAACCGGAGAAAGATGAATTTAGACACCCTTTAGTTAGAGAAGTTTGTAGGTTGATTGAACTTAGATCAGGTTGGAACCCAAAGCTTGAAGGGGAGCTTAGGAACTTTCTAATAAATCTCAAGCCTAGGTTGATAAGCGTGTGGCTTTGAAGTTCTCCTACTGGGTTGATAGGCAATGGTGGTATCGGCATGATCCCATGGTTTATTACATGATGTTTGATGTCCTCAGCAAAGACTAAATTGTGTCAGCGTGCTCAAGGGGTTCTTAGGCTTATGGCAGCTTGGGGGGGGAATTGAGTGTCGACCTGAAGCTTTCAGTTATCTATTGGCGTCTGTCCTACAGTCGAGCAGACAAGTTGAGAAATACAATGCAGGTATTGAGTAACTGTGATTCATATTTTGGTGGGTTGTTAATAGGTTGGCCAAGGCAATGAAGGCATTGAGGTTCTGGGAACGAATGCAACATGCTGGAGGAATCATACCTAATCTTCTTACTTTTAACTGTTTGACAAGTAGAATAAGGTTTTCTGCAACATATGTTCTTACCCCTTTTTTTTTTTTTTTGGGAAAAACATTGTTAGTCCCTCCGAACATAAAACCCCATAAAGACATACAACCTCCTATTTCTAACAGATTTTTTGTTTTTGTTTTTTTTTTAATAATATTAATCATTTACATAAAAATGACTTATGAGAATGCATAATAAATAGAGTCTGTATGTTTTTTTTTGAAATATTAGAAGGTTTTATATCCATTTCGGTAAACGTTGGAGGTCCAATTTTCCTTGCCCCCTTTTTTCCTCCTTAAAAAGCTTTTTTGTTATCAACATGATTGCGTAGGCTTTTTCAAGCTGATTCCTCTCTCAGTGGATTCAGGAATAGCATTCTTTTTTTTTTTTTTTGGAATCGTTAAAAACTACACTGCCAAACCATCCCTTCCGGGCTTAAGCGGAGCAAGTAAACCTCCGGTTGTCCTAGACTCTTACAAGAAACGCATTCCCTGGATTCGAACCCAATACCTCACCTCATGAACCCTACACCACCAAGCCATACCCCTTGGGGATCAAGAATAGCATTCTGCAAATAAGAACTTCGTAAACTTGTATAATCAGCATATTTTGTCAGTGTATAATGCATATTTTTCAAACCAGGGAACATAAAAAAAATTACAGGACCTTGATGTTATGGATCATTTTATGGAGTTTTTCCAGGAAGGTTTATATGGTGATATAAATATTGAATATCTTAAGAAGTGCCAACTGCACATGGGCAAATGGAAAAAAACTCTTTTGGAGTGATTCCAAATATCTTTTACCAAATTTGACACTGTTATTAGTTGGATATATATACATACATGATTTTAGATTGTAGTTAGATGGTAACTGTGTATTAGTTTTGCTGGATAAAATTAGCTATATTCCATGTTTATATAATCACATTTAAATTCAAAGCGGCTTCAGTGTTAATTTACCTTTTACCTTAGTTCTCTTAGTATTACTTGTGGTAATATTGCAGCCTCAGCCATGGAAATTATTTCATAAAATATTTATCAGTGCTTCTAATAACCTTCATCTAGTGTACTTAAATGTTCCCTCATTTCAACAAACATTCTTCTCCTCAGGATTCTGCAGGATTCAACAGCTTTGAATATTCAAAAGCAATGTGTAGAAGCATCACCTCACTTGCTACCCAAATAAGTTCTGGGATTGCTCTTGGTGTGGTTTTAGCTCTCTGAGTAAATTAGAGTTTTAGTGTGCAAGAGGTTTGAAAGGGTTGCTACAGAGCTATATTTGCCTTGATGTGTAGAAAGGTTAAAAATGGGAGAGTGAAGCTTAAAGGGAGGTTTTGATTTGATAAGCAAAATGAGTGGAGATTCTTGTTTGAGATAGAAAGTGAATGTGCTTTACACTGTAATCTGAGACCACAAGAATACATGGGACCAAAAAATCTTTGTTGACAGATAGACTCCATATTTTCAGTACACAAATTCAGCACTGTCATTTGGCAAGACAACCTATGCAAGATGAGATTGAGCTTGCTTTTGAAGAGATTTGACATAGTATCTCTATGATAGCATGTGCTTGCTTTGCTGTGCATGGCTACTTGTTGAAAGAATCTTACCAAGTAAAGGAAAAAAGAGGTCAAACAATCTTGAAAGATAAAAAGTGAGAGAGAGAGAGGAAGAAAGTGGAGGAGCAAAGCAATGGCATGATAAAATGGTGGGGTTTTGAATTTTGCTTTTAAATTTTGCATTGTTTAGCTTAACTTTGAAGGCTCTTGTGGAACTTTTAAGCATGTCTACTTCATGGCCGACCCATCCACTGCCAAAGAAAAGATTCCATTGTTGTGGATCACCTGTTTGTGATTTTTTTTCAAGTGTTGGATCGGAAATGAAAGTAATATATTGTTGTAAATTTGTTTAATACACAAGACTTCCACTACAAATAGGGTTTGGAGAAAATTCTGATATATATATCGTCTTATCCCTGTTTTTCTTATAGAGAAATTATTTTCTGGATTCGAACATGTGATCAAACAGACAATAAGTAGTGTATTTACTTAGATAGGAAAAGAATACAAGATTTGTAATTGTAATGTATTTTCTTAGTAGTGTATTTGTTTCCTTGTGAGATCTTTTAGAAGTAGGTACAAACTGGAATGGTTTCATATACAAGTATGTTTCCTTTTGTTTTGTTTGTCTTGGCTTCTATTTGGAATCAGAAACTATACAAATCTTTTATCATTTTCCTCTCTAAGTAGTTTACTCTCTATGAGTGTATCCCCTAGTCAGACTTAGTCCAAGCTTAGCAAGCAAGATTCCCACATTAGGTTTGCATCTCCAATCAAAACTGTGGGGCCAAATAATACACAGGCATGGAGCTGAGGTAAAATCCAAATTATGAAAAATGAATGCCTTACCTAAACAAGTACTGCTTGTAGCCTTGTACGGGATACCTCGCTATATAAAAGATTCTCCTGATAAAAATATATTTACAAAGAATGATCTTCTCTTTATTTTTTCCTCTCACCATCTCTCCTAATACCATCATCTAGTGACACGTGACATGTGTCATGTATAAAAAAAAAAGTTAAGATTGAGTTGTATAGTACATGTTATTAGATGATAAAAGTAAGAGAGATAAAGAGAGGATCCTAATTCTCTATTTACACCTTGGTTATATAAAAGGCTTTCGACCAACAATAATATATTTACAAAGAATGATCATCTTCTTCTTTTTTCCCCCCTCTCATTGTCTCTTTCAATGCTATCATCTAGTGATTTGCGGCTTACGAAAAAATATTGATGTTTAAAGATGTTAGAATATTTTATTTATGGGCTTATATTAATTGTGATACAGGTTTTAATATAAAGCGCTAAGATAATTGTTTTATAATAGAAACTGTGAAGCCTAATTGTTTGATCTAATAAAGAAGTGGACCGCAACTCTATATTATTTGATGTGTGGATATTAGAGCGGGCTCTGGATTTGTTATGGGCTTTTGATGGGTAAGCCAATTACACTCCATAAATTAGTGAGCTAAGGTCTCACCCTCACTCCCCTGTACAACTTACTCAATAAGCTTCCTTTAATTATTAAGCTTTATGTCTCTCTCATTAATAGTGATTATGATAAGTATAAGGATAAGCTTATGCATAATTGCCTTTCTTTTATTTAATCCTTAATTTGATGTAAAGCATTAGGATAAGCCTTGCATCCAATCCAGGCAATTGTATTATAAAAGAAGCCTTAATGCTTCTCATAACATATACACAACAAACATTTGCCATAAAGAAAAATAAAAGAAAGGTTGAGAGCTAGCAATTTTGCCGTGAGCAAAATCAAGAGAAGTTTAAAGCTTTAATAATATTAAGGCATAAAGGAAGCTTAGGCAGGGCAAGTAAGTTTCTCACCATCAAGAAGTGGGGAGCATATGGTGATCTCTTCAGTGCAACTTATCAACAGATCTACAGAAATTTTCGCTGCAGATATGGATTCTAAATCAGGTACGCTCCCTGTATCATCCGATTAATTCATTAATTGTATTTTAAGCTCTTGTGTTAAAGATCATGTTGCAAATAAATTCTAACATGTGGCATCAGAGCTTCAGGAACACAATCTTAGAATCTATGGATTTTTCATAAAGTTGAAGAAAAATCTGATGAATTTTTCGGATGGATTTTTTGTTAGATCCATATTATTTTGATATGTTGATGATTGTTAATAATTGATCCAATTTTTAAGCACATAAGGTTATTGGATTAATTATTAATTCAGATCTGTAAGTTTTGGATTTTGAAAACTGAAATATGGTATATAGAAATTCAGATATGGGATTTCAGGGGATAAGGGAAGCAAATACAGATTGTGAGCAAAATTAATTTTGCAAAACAAAATTGCTTTATCAATTATTAAATGACAAAAATTGTTGTTGGCTTTGAAAAAGTCAAGAAAGCATATTGGTTTTGTTGATTTGACTTAAAATAATGGAATTACCTCTTAAAGAAGTTGGCTGCTCAGCTTCCTGAAGAAGCTGTTTGGCGCGTGTGTTGCATGCGCAAGCACACGCGAGCAGTATCCTTTTGCCAGATTTCAGTTTGACCCCTCAATAATAGCATACCAGTCCCATCTATTATATTTGATCCCTGGACTTCATTTTAATTTCAGTTTTATCCCAAAAATTATAAATAAAGTCATAATTAATTGTGTGTGATAATTTAAGAGATAAATTGTTATCTCATAAGTTTTTATTTATACATGGGTATAAAAATTGTCACTTGGTTAGAGAGAATTAATTGTCTCTCATAAAGTAAAAATTTCAATGCAATTAATTTATTTATGACATGGAGGTAAATATAAATAATTATTTTATCTCATAAATTTTGTCACAATATCCAGGAATGTAATTTTATGGACAATTCGGCCCATTGTCTATAAAGAATAAAATTACATTATAAAGGTTATTTTACAAGATAATATAAGGTGTATCCCGATGTGAGAATTGCTTATGAGTTTAGTGGAACTGCAGCCACCAAAGTGACATTTTTCATTGAATCTTTTAGGGATTGTATGTTAAATTTTAGAAATGTTACATATGAGACATATGATTGGGAATGAACTAGTCTGAGTGGTTTATTCACCCAAAGGTGGTAAACTTACGAGGATTGGATAAGTTTCTGAATCGTCTTATATGAAGAATTTTTAATTACATATTGTATATCCTGCCCAAAGGTGTTTATACAGTGATGTGCTAAAATTCTTGGTATAATACTCTTTTATGACTTGGAGTATTTATATCTTGTGTTGTGCTTAAACTAAAGAATTGCATTGTTATTTGTTTTTCAGTCACCTTTTCAGTTAACAACAACACTGTGACTATAGAGATGTTGATTGGCTCCAATTTTAAAGTGTGGAAGAGATGTGTTGTTGGCTATGGAATTAGCAGATATTGATCTTGCTATGAATACTCCTAAGCCATCTGATATTAATAGTTCCAGTACTGATTCGGATAAGCAACTGCATACAATATGACATAAGTCAAATCGCATGTGCTATTTGACTATAAAGAGATCAATTCCTGAGCATTTGCTAAGTGGTCTTCAAGAAACCTCTATAGCAAAAGATTTCCTGACAGCTGTATCTGCAAGATATAAAGTCTCAATCAATGCAGAAATTGGTACCTTTCTGAAGCCATTATACTCAATGAAGTATAATGGTAATGGAGGTGTTATGGAGTACATTTTGATGATGGTCCATATTCAGAACAAGCTGAAAAATCTTAACATTGTTCTTCCAGATGCTTGCATTGTCCATCAAGCATTGAATACTCTGCCTACAGAGTTTAGTACAATTGTAACTACTTACAATTCAAGGGAAGAACCATGGAATGTTAATGATTTCATTGCCATATGTGTTGCTGAGGAAGAGAAACTTAAGGCAGGGCATACAGATGCATCTCTCATTGTTTCTAAGCCTCGCAAGAAAGGTAAGAAATCTAAATTTTCAGCTTCTGGTAATGTCCATAATTACAATAAAACTGGTTAGACAAGTGCTGTGGGTGGTACTAAAGGTGTCTTCAAGAAAGAACTTAAATGTTTCTTTTGTAAAAAGAAAGGGCATAAGAAGTCAGAGTGTTACAGGTATAAAGTTTGGTTGGAGAAACATGGGCATACATGTAACTCTTTGGTTTTTGTTGTATGTGAATCCAATTATGTTAATGCCACATCCAGTTCTTGGTGGCTTGACAGTGGAGCAACTAATCACGTTGCTTTCACATTACATGGATTCATAAACAAGAGGAAACCAAATAAGGATGAGTTCAAGCTCGTAGTTGGCAATAATGAATTGGTGGAAGTACATTATGTTGGAGATGTTTGTTTAAAACCAGACTCCAATTTTGAACTTGTTTTGACAAGTGTTTTGTATGTACCATCTTTTAGACGAAACTTGATATCAGTATCTGTACTCGACAAACAAGGTTATGGTTTTGAGTTTAATACAGGTTCTGTATCTGTATATTTCGACTCAAATAAAGTTGGCCATTGTGTTTTGTCATACGGTTTGTACAGTCTCTGTTTAGCATCGAGTGAGGTCTATTCCAATTCATATAATGTTGAACAAATTGCCAAAAGACCCTTAATAAAGGAAAAGTCATCCATGTTGTGGCATAAAAGACTTGGCCATATTTCTAGGGAAATAGTAGAAAGGTTAATAAAGTATGATATCCTACCTACTATTGACTTCAGTGACCTAGAAACATGTGTTGACTGTTGTAAGGGTAAACTAACCAAAATAAAGAAAAAGGAATCCACTCGTAGCTCCGATCTTTTACAAATTATTCATACAGACATAAGTGGACCTTATTCACCCACAATTTGCAATAATAAGTATTATATAACATTCATTGATAATTTTTCCCGATATGGATATCTATACTTGATTAAGGAAAAGTTTGAAGCCCTTGATAAACTCAAGATCTTCAAGACTGAAGTTGAGAAACAACTGGGAAAAATTATCAAGATTGTTAGGTCTGATCGGGGTGGTGAGTATTATGGTAAACATGGGGTCAGTGGACAAATAAAGGGACCGTTTGCCAGATACTTAGAAGATTATGGAATAGTAAGTCAATTTACTATGCCAGGTAGTCCTGAACAGAATGGTGTGGCCGAAAGGCGGAATCGCACCCTTCAAGAGATGGTAAGGAGTATGATGTCTAGAACTAATCTCCCAGACTTCATTTGTGGTGAGGCAATTAAAACGGCCTTATATATCCTCAATAGAGTTCCAAGTAAGTCTGTTTCTAGAACTCCTTTCGAAATATGGACTGGTAGGAAACCTATCATGAGTCACCTCCGTGTTTGGGGATGTCCTTCAGAAGTACGCCTTTATAATCCCACTGAAGGTAAATTGCAATCCAGATCTACTCATTGCTATTTTATAGGATACCCTGATCATTCTAAAGGTACAGATTCTACTGTAGAGAATGGGGTTATAGGATTGTAGAATCACAAACAGCTAAGTTCTTGGAATTTGATGTGGCTGATAATGATTATCATACAGAAATCTCAAATCAAGGACAACAGACCAGAATTGTTCATATACCTATACTCATACAGTCTGAGACCTTGGAACCTACACCTGCGACTAATCCAGTTATGGAGGAGGAACCCATACAGGTAAATGAGGTTCCGCCATTACATGATATAGCTGCAGAGGTTCCATTAAGAAGGTCAACCAGGGTAAGGCGGTCTGCTGTTCCCTCTGATTATGAAGTTTATTTAAATGAGATTGATTATGACATAAGCCATTGCCTGATCCAACAACTTTTAAAGAAGCTGTTTCTAGTTCTCAATCCGATCTATGGTGGAATACAATGAGAGATGAAATGCAATCTATGAGATATAATGGTGTGTGAGAGCTTGTTGAATTACCTGAAGGTTGTAGACCTATTGGCTGTAAATGAGTCTATAAGACCAAGAAAGACTCCAAAGGGAATATTGAGAGGTTTAAAGCCAGATTAGTTGCCAAGGGATTTACTCAGAGAGGAGGAATTGATTATACTGAAACTTCTTTCTGTATCTTCTAAAGATACATTTAGAGTAATCATGGCACTAGTAGCTCATTATGATTTAGAGCTACATCAGATGGATGTTAAAACTGCATTCCTAAATGGAGAATTAACCGAAGAGGTCTATATGGAACAACCTGAAGGATTTCAGAAAGATGATGAATATCATCTTGTTTGTAGACTTAAAAAGTCTATTTATGGTTTGAAACAAGCCTCACACGACAGTGGTACCTAAAGTTTGACAATGTAATCTCCTCTTTAGGCTTTGTGGAAAGTAAAGTTGATAGATGCATATATATCAAGATCAGTGGGAGCAAATATATCTTTCTCATTCTCTATGTAGATGATATTTTGCTTGCATGTAACGATCTAGGAATGCTGCATGAGGTAAAGCAGTCATTGTCTAGACATTTTGATATGAAAGATCTTGGAGAAGCATCTTTTGTTCTGGGTATTGAAATCCACAGAGATAGAACTCGAAATGTATTAGGTCTCTCTCAAAAGACATACATTGAGCGGATACTGAAGAGATTCAGTATGCATGATTGTAAATCTTGTGATGTACCAATTGATAAATGTGATAAATTGAGCCTAGCACAGTCACCTGAGAATGAGGTTGAGAGAGAGTCCATGAAAGCAGTGCCATATGCTAGTGCAGTAGGAAGCCTGATGTATGCACATGTATGCACTAGACCTGACATTACATTTGCAGTTGGTGTACTGAGAAGATTTTTATCTAATCCCGGAAAAGAACATTGGACTGCTACCAAGCGAGTTTTTCGGTATCTTAAGGGGACTATAGATTACATGTTGACATACAGAAAGGTTGAGAATCTTGAACTAGTAGGGTATACAGATTCTGACTTTGCTGGTTGTTCAGATGATAGGAAATCTACCTCAGGATATGTGTTTATGTTAGCAGATGGAACTATATCTTGGAAAAATGTCAAACAAACACTTGTAACTTCTTCCACAATGCAGTCTGAGTTTGTAGCATGTTTTGGTGCAGCATCACAGGACTGTTTGGCTACGAAATCTCATTAAAGAATTGTCAGTTGTTGACTCCATTTCTAGACCTATAAGGTTATATTGTGATAATCTTTCAGCTGTATTATTTGCGAAAAATAATAAGAATATCACTGGGTCAAAGCATATAGAGGTCAAATACTTGACAATTAAGGAGCTAGTTAAGAAAGGTGACATTATTGTAGAGCATATCGGTACAAATGATATGATTGCTGATCCTTTGACCAAAGGTCTTAGACCCATTGTTTTTGTAAAACATGTTGCTTGTATGGATTTGGTAAGGTCCTTTGATACCTTAGGTTAGTGGGAGGCATCATTGCTCTATGTTATTTTGTTTGTACATTCGTACATGTATTTTGTATTTTACAATGATTATCTATAAAGTGCATCTTCATTGGAAGATATTTATGTTTATTGTTTGATATATCATTGCGTAAAGTCTTATGATGTGTGTCAATCATAAGCATTGGTTTGGGGCATAAAGTTATAAAGCCTTGTTGGTATGTTTTGTGACACATAAAGTTTATCTTGGGATAATAGAAGACATACATGCTTATATTTAAGCCTTGATTTCTCATGTGGCCTGGGTTGCATAAGGTAGAGAAATTGGGGACCGATAAGAGAAAATAACACATGTATTTTAGATCATAAAGTGGGTGCTATTGTATCTTACTGCTCTATCACATCTTGTTCATGTCGATATGGTTGTTTGATATATGTGACCATTGAAGGGACTATGTTGCATTATAATGTAGGTACTGCCATGATTCTATATCTACGATCTTATTGGACGGAATGGTTTACTAGAGTTGTTTCTGAACCAATTTTGGATCCATAAAGTTTTCTTAGCATTAAAACATCCACAATTGATATCGCCCAAGTGGGAGAATGTTAGAATATTTTATTTATGAGCTTATATTAATTGTGATACAGGTTTTAATATAAAGTGCTAAGATAATTGGTTTTGTAATAGAAACTGTGAAGCCCAATTGTTTGATCTAATAAAGAAGTGGGCTGCAACTCTATATTATTTGATGTGTGGATATTAGAGCGGGCTCTGGATTTGTTATGGGCTTTTGATGGGTGAGTCCATTACACTCCATAAATTAGTGAGCTAAGGTCTCACCCTCACTCCCTTGTACAACTTACTCAATAAGTTTCCTTTAATTATTAAGCTTTATGTCTCTCTCATTAATAGTGATTATGATAAGTATAAGGATAAGCTTATGCATAATTACCTTTCTTTTATTTAATCCTTGATTTGATGTAAAGCATTAGGATAAACCTTACATCAAATCCAGGCAATTGTATTATAAAAGAAGCCTTAATGCTTCTCATAACTTATACACAACAAACATTTGCCATAAAGAAAAATAAAAGAAAGGTTGAGAGCTAGCAATTTTGCTGTGAGCAAAATCAAGAGAAGTTTAAAGCTTTAATAATATTAAGGCATAAAGGAAGCTTAGGCAGGGCAAGTAAGTTTCTCACCATCAAGAAGTGGGGAGCATATGGTGATGATCTCCTCAGTGCAACTTATCAATAGATCTACAGAAATTTCCGCTGCAGATATGGATTCTAAATCAGGTACGCTCCCTGTATCATCCGATTAATTCATTAATTGTATTTTAAGCTCTTGTGTTAAAGATCCTGTTGCAAATAAATTCTAACAAAAGATTGAATTGGATTGCACATTTCATATAGCAGTAAGAGAGACAATGAGAGGATCCTAAGTCTATAATTACACCATGGCTATCTAAAAACTAGCAAGGGCAGAGCAGCTAACTTTATACAGAAACTCGAGGTGTGTTTGAATTCCTTGTGGGCAATAAATTAGTACACAAGTATTCGGTTGATGTTCTTCTAGTTTTTGGCTTATTGTTGTTAGTTTTATATGAAAGTGCGCACCCATTTATCTTGGCACCATATATACTCCAAATGCATGTCTCCATTTATCGACAAGTGAACCCATTGCTATGTTTAAATCTATCATTTTCAGTCTTCTTCTAGCAAAATTCCAACTAAATGAATGATCATTGCATACATATGTGGATTCACCACCTTCTTTTAATGGATATTTTGTTCTTGCTTGAAATGAAATGATGAAACTCAATTATTTCCAAATAATTCACAAGGGCTGGCTAGGCTAGTTGGTGATATATGACTTGACTTAGAAATGAATCGATACTCCATATGGCAAAGAATGCATAGTAAAAGCTAGAGTTGCCAATTTTTATGTTCCATTCAGTCTCAATGGGATCCTATCCCGTTCGAGATGGAATTTGGATATATTTTATGTTTTGATTTGAAAATGAAATGGGACAAAAAAGTCCAGAAATTTCAAGTGAGATGGGATTTTAATGAGACGAGATGAAATTTAACAAGATGAGATACGAGATGTGATGTTTTTTTCCCCCAAAACAAATAATGGGATGAGACCGAGATAATTTTTTCTCCTGATTATATAAACGGGACGAGACCGGAATTGACAAATCTCGGACCGTCTAGTTCCATTTTCAACCCTCGGTAATATCTCACATTGCTCGTCACGACTTTATAAAAAATAACCACACTTAACTAATAAGACGTGTTTTAGATGAATTTAAAAATTAGGCCACCATTATCAACAACAAAACCTAAAGGAACAAGAGACTATATTACGGGCCTAATACTTGAACCACCAAAGAAGATTATATCATATTTAATGCTATTGAATTTGAAAATGCCACCAAAAGAAATGATTGCTCTGTTTATTTCTGACCGGCGTAAACACACACGTATAACACAAGCGCACATATCGTTCAAGTAGTATAAAAATATCGATCCCACGAGGACTTAATACCTAAGCTATTAATTTTATGAGGTCAAATGATTACTAGTATCTAACAGATTGTTTGATTGATTTGAAATGATGACGATTCTAAATTTAAAAACAAGTAAATAAAATTGTTCGAGAGTAGGTTTAAGAAAATTCAATATTAAAAATTATCTAGGGTTGTGATTTCTTCCAATATCATTTTAAAGATGAAGTGGTTATTTTAAAGTTGGGTAATATATTGATTTATTAACCTGTAACACTAAATTATGTGAAAGCCTCTGTCGATGGTCAGACGCAAATACTCAGTTTAACCCAATTGAACCATATGTCTATGTCAACCAAATTATCTGGATTCATTAAGTTTAAGTTCCAATTATGGTTACCCCCGCCCGACAGGTATATGTCTATCTTGTAAGGAAATCTATTAAAGGGTTATCTATCCTCAAGGAAGATCGTGGGCTATTGAGTCTAAGGTCTTAAACTTAAAATCCATATGTCTAGTTCATTTTAAGTTTACCTAGTCAATTTTATTAGTGGCCAATTAATAAAAAGCATTAAGATTAAGACTTAATAAATAAATCTTTATATTACCCAAACTATGATCTAACTCCTTATAAACCGGTGATATTAGATTTCATCACAACCCTAGATAACTAACTTAGTTACAACACATAGCTAGGGCTGATAAAAATTTAAAAGACATAAAATAAAATTACTAAAAAGTAAATGCGGAAAAATAAATGCAATAAAATAAAATGCTAAGGTAAAATGAATTAACTTCTACTATTTATTATTTAGATATCTCCCATAATATAATATATATACTTGTGATAATTTTACCAACCAGCCATATAGGCGGTAACCTGATTAAGTCAAATTAAGTCCAACCAGCCATTAAGGCGGTAATATTTGTCCATAAACCAGCCATAAAGGCGGAACCAAAATAAACCTGCCATATAGGCGGTAAGAAAATTTAATTACCAACCGACCAATATGGCGGTATCCTCATTAAGTCAATATTTTAAATAGTGAATATATTATATTTAAGGGAGATTAATCTAAATAGTAATAGTAAAAGAATTACATTTCACCCTAGCAGGGGGAAGTTACCTCCTCATAGTGAATAGTAAAAATTGTAAGACAAATAAAGAAAGTAAATTACTATTATTACAGAATGTAATTAAAATTAATTACAAAACTGAAATGAGAAGAAACTAAGAAGAGAACTCCCTATTTACATGAGAGAATTTAGAGAGAATGGTACATCTAAAACTGAAACATCGAGCTGAATTTATAGACCCCGGTAGGCCTCCAGCGTCGCGACGCCAGCACTTTTTGGTGTGGCATGCTGAGGGCTTGACACGTGGCAATTCGGATAAGGAGATAAGGCGACACGTGGCGAGGCGGCTAACAACTCAATTATTATGCTGACGTGGCGATGACGACTGTCGGCACCATAGGATTGTGACACGTGGCACTTCGTGATTGGCTGATGATGACGTGGCGGTGAGGTGACATGTTGACTCGGTCAACTGATGATGCGGACGCTGACGTGGAGTGACACGTGGCAATGGTGATTGTCGGCACCGTATGATGATGACACGTGTCACGGCGCACGTTAGCAAATCGGCTATGATGGTGACACGTGACACGCGCGCACGTTAGCAAAGTCAAACTTCTCAAATTCTGACCCGTTGACCCGGCGCACGTTAGCAGCTCTGGTGCATGTTAGGCGTCGCGACGCCAAGTGCTTGCGCGTCGCGACGCGCCCAAATTACCAAAATGTCTTTTTTGTCTAATTTTCACTGTTTTGGCCCAAATAACCTCTAGAGTATCCTGAAACTTTATTTATCTACAAAATAACACAAAACACATCAAAATATTCACAAAACTCAAGAAACTATACAAAATATTATGTTAAATAAGTGAGAAATAGTGATATAATTACCACTCATCAATTTCCTAACCACATTGTAAAGAAGAGGTTTATACGTTGTCTTTTTGAGTGATGTTCTGGACCACATGACAAAGTAATAAGCAGGCCAAAATTTGATTATATATTCTTAATAGATTTAAGAGATTGACATAATAATATGTATTTGGATTAACTTTATTTTTTTTTTTAATCAGGAAATGGGATTTTCGCACTCTCTTTTCCCTGTTGGTAGAGAAAGTAGAGGTAGCAAGGCATGAAGCTTTTCATGGTCATAATCAACTTAAAGCATGCATTGTCTCCTCAAGCCTTCACCACTTTTTCTTATTATTTTTCCCCCTTTTAGGCTAGCTATTTTCACAATTAATCATTGATGTTGAACAAATGACAATTATTTCATTTTAGAGTCATTCAACGGCGAGAAAAACAACTGATATGTTGCAATCAAGTAAAATTATTAGTGTTTTTATAAAAGGTCTTCTACCTGTATCATTGTTAAGAATTACCGGAAAATCTCAAATTTCGATTGAAATTCGGGATTTTATATGGTTCGCTATAGGATTCAGGTTGATTTTTTGTTTGATTTAAAAATTCATTGACGGTTCGTGATGATTTTTGATCCCAAATTCTTGATACGTCCCAACTCATTATTAAAAAGTTTCGAGTCTAAATTAGAATTCGAAATCTCGTACCCTTCAATAACAAATTTGAGATTTGTCGTCGCTACTACAAAATCCAATAGAAATATATGATAATTTTTCGTCTCGCTTATATAATTCAATTTCAGTTCGACCCAACAGATTACCAACCCTAATAATCGCCATTATCGTCCCTGTAGAAGCAAAGTCTCGACTCATCTTCATTTGTATGTATGTATAATCAAAAGTTAGAACAAGAAGAAAAGGAAATTAAATTATACGAAAAATAAATACAAAAGCAAAAATATCAAACACATAATAAATTAATAATGCTTAAACTTTGTGGGGACTCGAATGGCCTTCTTTACAATTAATCACAGTAGCCCCGTGTCACTAACTTCATCATCATCATCATCATCATCATCATCATCACCACACCAGCTCTCTTCCTTTCGCTGTATAAATATTAATTATTTTTATTAAAATTATAATTTATAAACAACACATTCATCTTTTGATCGCTTAAAAATTGATTCCACAAATATTACATTATTACATCACATGGACGAGTCTTGGCGAATGCGAATGGAAATGCGTGCTAGAAAATCTATGCCGGAAGGAGGACCTAAGCGTCATTCTTTTACCTCGACTCTTGAAGCCGACGATTTCTCTGACGTGTTCGGTGGGCCACCGCGTACTGTCCTTGCTGGAAAATTCTCTGCTGATTTTACGGCTACGACGTCGTCTTCGTCAAACTTCTATTCCGAAGTTTTCCGGACTCCTTCGCCGGAGTTTGTGTCTCCAACGAAAAGGAGCGGCCGTTTCTTGCCGGCGTTCAGGATTCCGGCTACGAAAGGCGAGGGCTTGTACGGTGACGTGATTGCGTTGAGTGATGGAAGGAAATCGCGGGAGCGGTCTCGGCCGAAGTCGAATTCGAATTCGTCGTCAGTGTTGAGCTCGGAGGAGCTGAGTCCTCTCTGGCCGGTGGACGGAGAAGACGTGGCGTTGTTTTCTTTTGCTTCCAAACTCAGGTACAGCTACCGGTTTTAACTGTTCCTGGTTTCAGTTATGCTTGTTTGACGTTTATGCCCTTGTTGTTTGGCTTTATTTGCTTGTGAGGGTATAAGATGAGTTTAAATCTCCGTAGTTTGTATTTTTTGTTTCAAAATCTGGTGATGCCATGTTTACTGTCACCCCATATCTCATATCTTAAGTCTACAGATGATATGCGTAATCGTGGAAAAGTGTTTATATGTGAGTTGCTTAAACATATTTATTGGACTAGATTTTTTTGGGATTGATGCAGATGATCATGGTAATTTCATATCCCATATTAGATATGTGTGATTTTCGGGAAATACTTATATGTGGATTAAATAATTCTAAACTAGATTAGTTGGACATCATTGGACTAAAATGTTTTTTTTTTTTTTTTCATGAGGATTCCCATTTGATTTACTTACTTTTAAACAACTGTATTATTAATCAAGAAATCCTATTTTTTTGTGGAAAATTTAGCTTCATATCTTTTATTGATACAGGCCAATCAATATTCAGTGTAGATGGAAATCAACAACAATGATGCCAGATGACCATTCAAAGAGACAAGGTTTCCCTGCTTTTCAATGCAGTACCCCTTCCTACAATGATAACCGCTACATGGAAAATGATCACAATTATAATTGCCGAAGCTCTTATTATGAATTCTCACGATGTGTTTCGTCTCCAAAAACCATTAGTGTCGAACCCACTTTATATCAAAGCATCAATGTGTCTGTGGATGATCTAGAACTGAACTCCCCATCATCCCCTGCCTCTTCACTTTGCCAAGAACCTGAGCCAAAAGATAGTTTTATGCAGAGTAATGTAATGCAAGAACAAGAAGTGGAACAAGAGGAGGATGAAGTTATGAATTCTTATGTTATCGAGATCAATTCCGACCATAAAGAGGGAACTGGGGAAGCAGTTTCCATTGATGAAGCAATTGCATGGGCCAAGGAGAAGTTTCAGTCTCAGAGTTCCTTGACACAACTTGAGAAAGATGAGTCAGCTTCTAACTTAGGAAGTGGTATGTTATTTTTCTTTATCCATTTATCATGTTATGTTCTTAATTACAATGTAAATGATAAGCCTTTGGTTTGATTTGGTATTATGCAGAAAGGCCTAATGCTAATGAATTTTTAGATGGACAAATTGGAGGACATGGAACCATAGATTCTCCAATAGTAAGTATCATTACGCGGCAAAAGCATAATAATCATAGCTCTTGGAAAAATGAAGTCAGTGGTATACATTTGTTTTGAGTTAGGTGTTTGCAGTTATTATTATTGCACCTGAGGTATTCGCTTCCACTTTGCAGGATGAACAAAAGAATTGGGCAACTGAAGAAGTGCTAAAAGAACAATCACAACAAGACAATGTAAGCTCATAATGCACTTTGTGTTTCAGTACTAATCATATATACATACACATATAGTTTGATACATCTGCGCTCTTTCACGACAATTTACAGATAGAAATGGAGCTATTGGAAGAAGAAATAAGGTTGTGGTCAGCTGGTAAAGAAACCAACATTCGCTTGCTGCTTTCAGCTCTGCATCATGTAAGACCTTAATTGATTTCGTATTATATATTTCATCAAAAACATATATGATGATGATATTTAAAAGCTGGATTCAGGTTCTGTGGCCTAACAGTGGCTGGCATGCAGTACCGCTAACAAGCCTCCTAGAAAGCTCACATGTGAAGAAGACATATCAGAAAGCGAGGCTTTGTCTTCACCCAGACAAATTACAACAAAGAGGAGCAGCATTCCAACAAAAACATATTGCCGAGAAGGTCTTTTCCATCCTCCAGGTAAATTTGGATCCGCGCCTAGCTTTAATTCCCACAAGTTAAACATAAGTTCAAATCATAAGAAGAATTTATCATATCAGTGAACCATAATTGAAATTTGGTTCTGTGACTTGGATTATGAGACAATTTATTTGATTGCAGGATGCATGGGCTGCATTTATCTCCGAAGATGCTTTCTTTTAGTGGTCAGTTTGAGAGACAAAGAAGCTTAGCTTGAAAACGAAAATGGTGGAGACTGTAATATAAGCATAACATATATATATATAAATATTACTAATATAAGCATGAAGTATCCCTTGTTTTGTACAGAATCAGTGAATGAAATAAGCTATAATTATGTATTGTGGGTTGTTTGATATTTCACAATATGCCTGCAAGAGCAAAGACTGTTGGATGATTTTGCTGCGATTCACAGGGATTGTCTTAGTGAGTGATTAATAGTAGAATCTTAATGAAACTAAATTAATATGATTAATTAATTAAATTCAAATAAACGCAAAATAACAAAAATAATCGGATAATTTTAGAGTGAATTAAACGGAAAGCTAAAATTACAGTAAAATACTTGAGGTGTATACTAACTTTTTAGCTACAGCTTTTTGAGGATTTAAACATGGATTGGATGGCGAACCAAATGAAACTTATTAAAAAAATTACTCGATGGACTTATTATTAGTATTTTAACATAATCCGTTTGAATTCTACTAATGAATGAAAATATTTATCACAGAAAATAGCTGCCGTGTGTACTACCAAAAATCGAAACACAATATGCTAAAATGTTTAAAATGTTTTGCGTATTAGTAGGTTAAATTTAAAATATGTCAAACTTTTGAAAGAACAAAATATATTTAAATAGGTTGATATAAAAGTGTTGTGTTATATTTTGTGTATTATGTTTGTTTTTGTTTTGTTTTGTTTTGTTTTTTTTTTCTTTGGGAATTTGTATTCTCTAACATGGTCAATGTGGGAAGACTAGATCGATTCCGTAATTTTTCTAATATCTTCATTAGATTTTAGATGTAAATTCGATTTTTACTAATATATCTTCATAAAATCTTATATTTTACTATATTTTTGTTAACACCATTAGTTAGCCATTTAATAGACTGATAAAACACCAATTTTACCATTGGGTTATTGATAAGCGGATAATATATCAATATTTACCGCCCCCTTATCTTGCATTTTGTAGGTTATTTCGAGCACCAATATGTTTGGAAGTCCAATTTAAATGAATTTCTTAAAAATGAAAGCTCCCAATAACTCATATATAAGTATAAGTCTGTCCCAAATCTTAAACATCAGACTTATAACATACTTTTGAAGACTTAAGAGTATAGAAGAACACCTAGAATAAAGTAAGAACAAGATTCTCAAGGTCCCAAGTTCAAATCCTGGGTAGCACCCTTGTAAGAGCCTGAGACAGCACCGGTTTACCCACACATCAATTGATGATGTGCGATTTCCCGGTATTCCAAAAAAAAAAAAAAATCCATAACAATAACAATAACCCAATTGAATGAAAAGTTCAACCACCATTTGTTTGTGTGCTTAATTGAAGTTGCAACCTTATGTTCTTCTCTTACATAAGGTTTCCGAAAAGTTGTTTGTTTACTTTTTATTTGGTCTTTCAGTTAATGAAATTAGTCAAATCTCTCTCTCTAATCATTTGTTTAGTTTTAGTTAAGTAGGTTTAGTTTTAATATTAATAGGAGAAATAATAAGTCCTTGTGGGTGCGATATCTAACTTTTGTCACTATATTACTTAAGCGATATGTGCGCTTGCGTGCGGTAACAAAATCGTGATAAGTTATTATCATTTCATTACTTCAGAAATTTAAAAATAATAAACGAGTACAAAAAAAATTGGGTATAATATTTTACTATTATATCTTTACAAAATCTTACATTTATAGACACTGAATTTAACATTCGGCCTACAATCGAGAATTTGTATAATGGAGGCACTATCGATCCTGTAAAACAAAGATAAGGTGAACATGGAGTAAATATCTACTGATATGGTGGATTCCGTAGGCACTCCGTCGCTCAAGTCAGTGACGATGACAAGCGGAAAGAAAGGGAAAAGCAAGGGAAATAGTTACCTTGATCTTCGTAAATTATCATGAGAGCGATATGTTGGTGTTTATGGAGTTATGTATACTTTGAGAACTCGAGTGTGAGAGCCAAAACTTGAGTTGTTGAATCTTGAATACCTCAATCCTTTGAACCTCATATTCTTTTATAGGCTGTGAAGTAGCCCTTGTAGTCAGTTTAAGATTCATTGGAAGTGTCGTATTCCAATCATATTCAGGAAAGAATAGTAGAGTAAGGATCGAATTATGAGTGCCTAGATATCTTGGATTAAATCCAATCCTTATTGTACTTGGATGATACCATTGTGTTTATTGGTTGTTTGTCTCGATTCAAATACTTAGTTTCATTATTAAGAAGAAATTAGTTGTGTGTAGAATGACGGACGATGTCTATTAGGACATAGCATAATATGGGACAATGTTGATTGGGAAATTGCTCATATATTATCGATTGGAATATTAAATAGTACGATTAGGGTCTGCTGGTGACCTTTTGAGTCATTTAGGCTCCTAGAAGCCTTTAGGCTATATGAGCCTCTTCCCTTGGGGTGTATGGGTTCGTGGGACATGTGTGTGAGTCATATGTGTAGGCTCGGGGTTGTTGACAGCCTTGCGTTTAAGAATATCTAATCCAATAAACTTGATGTCGTATGAGATCAATGTCGACTGGAATATCCATGTCGAATAAGGCTCTAACGGTCGGAAACAACGCTGATTGGACCTTCTTAGCAGCCCATGATGCTACTAGGGCTAGATGAAGGCCATAAGACATTATCTTTATGCAATTTGATCGTGTGGATCCAAGTGTTGTATGATACATAATGATGTTTGTGTCCTCAGGACAAGGTTAAACTTTTCTGATAGTAAGTGGGAGACTGAGGCAAACCTTTGGTATTTTTCGCATCAACGAACGAAGTCTATTGAGTCGGCTCATACGGTAGGCCAGTAATATCCTTCCGTATGGGCTCAGCACACTAAGCTTCTTCCTCTAGAGTGGTTCACACATTCTCCTTCGTGCAACTCAGCTAGCACGTATTAGGCTTCCTCGGGAGTAACACACTTGAGGTAGGAACCAGAATAAGACCTCTTCAAGAGTTTTTTTTATCACACAAAGTGAACCTTGCATCCTAGCATTGGATTTTTTGAGCTTCAGCCTTGTCGTTTAGAAGTGAACCATCCTTTAAGTACTTGATCAATTGAGTCATCCAAAAGTCGATTGAGTTGACTGAGGTAACATATTTAGATTTCTCTTTCCAGTTTGTTATCCACTATAAATAAACCACATGGATAGTTGGGGTTTTGTAACATCCCCAATCCGTGAATATTATCGGCAGATGACACTGCCACCTAAGCCTCTGACTGAAACCGGAAATCAACCATTCTTTTAATAATATTCACAACAACATAGACTAACTGTATGAACCATTCAACATAACACATACAAAATCCAGTTATTGTACAACCACACACACACACACACACACACACACACACACACACACACACACACACACACACACATATATATATATATACCATTCATCACAATAACTAAAAGAGACTACATTCTATATGAATGTAGATATGACATGATAAACCCATACAACTAGTGACTGCAGTGCTGCTCCTGTCCCAGATCCATATCTCCCAATGATAGCTTTGGCTCACCAGTAACAAAGTCCTGAAAAGAAAATCTGGAGAGTAGGGGGGGTGAGTCCTAAAGAACTCAGTGAGTGGAGCTATAAAACCAGAAAACAAACAATATTAGAAATACTCATAATCAGTGCAATAAAATTCTTAACATAAACCAAAGTTTGTTTGCTGGTTATGAGTATTTCTAATACTGTTTGTTTTCTGGTTTTATAGCTCTACTCAGTGAGTTCTTTAGGACTCACCCTCTCCCCCACTCTCCAAATTTTCTTTGTAGGACTTTGTTACTGGTGAGCCAAAGCTATCTTTGGGAGACATGGATCTGGGACAGGAGCAGCACTACAGTCACTAGTTGTATGGGTTCATCATGTCATGTCTAGATTCATATGGAATGTAGTCTCTTTTGGTTATTGTGATGAATGATCTATGTATATATATATGTGGTTGTACAGTAATTGAATTTTGTATGTGTTATGTTTAATGGTTCATATAGTTAGTCTATGTTGCTGTGAATGTTATTAAAAGAATGGTTGATTTCTGGTTTCAGTCAGAGGCTTAAGTGACAGTGAAATCTGTCACCTGCCGGTAATATTCCCAGATTGGGTTGATATCAGAGCATGGTCTTGGAGTTAGTGAATGCAGTGGGAGAGTGGCATTGTCTTATATATGTAGTATACCCGAGGTACTAATATATAAGAGGCTGTTTCTCCGGTACTGTGTCCCGAGGTATGTCTCATTCTGATTGTTTAAAATCTTTCTAGAATTCAATTGACCATTTTCTTTTCTTGATCACTTAGATATCATGCCACCTAGAACCAGAGCCAAAGGCAGAGGTAGACACAAGCGTGATAGGGCACCTCAGGATATAGATCTGGACCAAGGATCAGTGGCACATCCTTCTGATGCAGATATATGACAGAGGGTGGAACCGATACATGAGGGGGTTATGAGAGTAGATGAGGCAGTACCGGTAGTTCATGATAATGATGACTTAACTGTGGGATTTCAGCAACTCCAGCGTGCTTTAGCAGCTCTTGCTCAGTTAGCTACCCGACAGCCGCAGCCTCCAAGCCCAGGGCCGAGAGCTGCAGAACCTACAGTTTCTATTCCACTTCCACATGTAGAACCTTCATTGGCTCACCAGAAAATAGTTCCCTCAATGATACCAGACACTATAGCTCCTCAAGAAGGGCCTTCTATTTTACCATAAGGACCTATCCCAGTGAAAGCTCATGTGATAAATGTTGCGATAATTTCTATCGTACCATAAGTGTTGTTGCGATAATCTCTATCATACCGCAAGTGTACGGTGTCAAGTTTTAGTAAACGATGAATATAAGTGTCGAACCCACATGGATTGAAATCTAAATTACACTAAGTACTATAATTATTAACCTTAACTTTATTTAGACACAAAACTTAAATTGATTTAATTGGAAAAGTAAAAAAACAAAGATAATTAAGAAATTACCTGAATTTTAATGTAGTATCAGTGAGAAGATGAATTCTAGAGTCTGATTTCACCTAGCTTTTCAGTATGTATTTACGATGCCAATTGACTATTATTCAAAAACTACGTTTATAAGCCAAGAATCATAAATTTATCCACCCTCTCTCCCAAGAAATAGTGAAAATATTGTTAATTATCAAATTCAATATCCCTATAAAAATCCAATGATTAGTAATTTATTAAGCCCTGTGATTCTGTATTAACAGCTTTCAAGGAGTTATAGATTCTCTCGAACTCTATAAACTTCCTAGATTATATTTCTCAATTCCTACTCAAAATCCCCACTCCCGAGTGAAAGATTTCAAACATAACATCATCATATTTGTGGCCGACAAATAAGAAGCATTAAACACATGAAAATATAAATAAACTGAATAAAAACTGAATAAAAGTTATTCGACAGTTAAACTCTAGAACAAGAGAATTAGTTCATGGCTGAATTAAAACACAACAGAAATTATATCCAAAACATAATGATAAATAGAAGAATCTGAAGAAGAAAATAAGATAATGAAACCCGAATCAAATTCCTTATGTTTCTGGACTTCACCTCATTGTCTATTTCCTTCTGCTTTAATCTTTCTTTTTGGATGTATTAATTTTTGTGTTTAGAACTTTATTGCTGTGTCTAAAATGCCCTCCTCAGGGTTTGGACGTGATGTTTAATTTATAGAAAAACACCCGAGTTCTCATTCGCATCTTATGGAAACCCTAATATGTCTCATTGCTCGCCGCGGTGCCGCGACGTCAAATCTCCTGGAACTTTGTATGGAGCATCATTGGCGTCGCAGCGCCAGAAGGTTGGCGCCAGCCTTAACTTCAGGATGACTTGGTTCATTTTATTTCTACTTTCCTCGCGTACTTCAGTCGCATCCATAAGCTCTCAAAACCCGTACACTAGTCTAGAATCCATGCTTTTAATGCTTTATATTAACAAAACACCAAACAACTCCAAAATACATTAAATTACATGGAATCTAACAAAATAATAAGTTGAAGATGCGAGAATAAATGTGTATAATTCACACTTATCAGACACCCCCAAACTTAAGATTTTGCTAGTCCCGAGCAAAAAAACTAAATAAAACACATAAATGAAATTAAACAACTAAAATGATGAAATTAACTAGGCCACTTTCATAGGAACTACGATTGCATTTAACTTATGCAATAAGCCTTTAAACCCCTAGACAACCCTAGTGGACGAGTTATAGTCTCATGAGGGCTTACAGAAACGACACCCACAAACATCATACTATGCACATGCAATTATGCAACAGAAGAAAAATTGACAAAGAAATAACAAAAGTCTTAGGAAATCTGGTGCATGTAGTGTTCTCAGAGAATACCTAATGATGAAAACAAAGAAACCTTCAAAGTACATGATTCAACTTAGATCCAACTTCTTGAATAAATTAACAAAATTAGACTCAAAATGTGTGTGTGTGTTAAGGTTTGGTTACAGCTTGAATCCTAAGGAAGCTAACTAGGTGATTTCGTCAATAAAATTTCGCATCCAATGGTCAAACCAACCTAGATATCTAAAAAATTGCTCCATATTTGCCTATTGAGCTCTATATGATATGTTTTTTTTTTTATAACTGAAAATCACATACCCTTTAATGTAGCATTTCTCCTCATAGTGGTCCTAATACTCGCCCATGGGTAGCTTCACGCTTATCGGTTATAGGTGGTTTTTTTGTGTTTGTTTAATATACCATATCATATAATATAAATAATTACAAACGAAGATAGATATCTAAGCAAACGGTTATTCATCTTTAGCTAATTTCCTTAACTAATCATTTTGCTATCTACCCAGGATCTTACTGTTAAAAACCTCTATATTAAGTGCTTACGAGTCTGACCTAGATCTCTTACTCAAGGCATTCGATAAAAGGTATTCACATACTTATTGTTTTCAAAGTACTCATACTACGCACACAACCTCATCATTGAAACAACATCCATCATGCCCAGACTCTTTTTTTATTTTTAATAATACAAGTACATGTCATAATTCAAATACACGTCATAATTGAAATTCGCTAAAAAAAAACTAAATCATGAAAATAACATAGATATGCAACCCACACACACATATACAATACAACATTATGTAAATTCACAATAACACCCCCAAACTTGAAACGAGCAGTGCCTTCAATGCTCAAAATAAAGAAATTAGAAGTGCAAGGCACGTACCAGAGACAACAAATGTCAATCCTCATCCTCCTTAGATGCATCAGCTGGATATGGAGGAAAAATGGGTGGTGAAGGAAAACAGACAGCATTGGCTCCATAATTCAGTCCACAGTTCTCAAATATCTCAACAAAGGCAGTATTGAAGTCCACAGAATATGCCATATAATTGTCCACCCACTCTCGAAAAACATGCTCCACTTGATGATGACGTCAGGTCTCTGTCTCGAGTAAAGATAAACGGTCTCCCAAATTGAGACGGTGTGTGGTAGTCGTGATCAGACGAGGGGGGCAGAACTTGCACCTCGGGAGGAACTAGCTACTTTAGACGGACCAGACTCTAGTGTGTCATCATCGTCCCTGGTCTGGTAACGGGCAAGAATATCCGCATCGATCGGAGCTTGAGTAGTCAGTAGTTCTTCACTTTTTCCCAGATAACCCCCGCATGGTGGCACAAATCAGTAATCAGAGATGGGTGAGGAAGCCCACATGTGGTAGCGCCCATCACAATATCAATAATAGAGTCCTGAATGACCCATCCAACATTAATGGATTTGCCAGGGATAATTACGTATGTTAACGCTGCACGGTCCTTGGTGACATGAGAGGTGTGACTTGTTGGCAGAAGTTTAGCAGAGACGAAAAAAAACCAGGCTTTAGCATATTTCTCTAGATCCGTCTTGTTAAAATGCACGGTGATGCCTTGATTTGTCTTCCAGCTGGCCCAGACCCACATGGGGTGGTGATTATTTCCTCGTAATACTAGTCCTCTACTAAGTAAGATGTGTATTCTTCATCCTCGATGTCTGGCAACTGATAGAAAGAATTTATAATGTGCTGATCGAATGGTACCATTTTCCCTCGGACTAGCACAATCAGGCCATCATGGCGCACATGTTAGGGATATGCCTTATACCCAACTTGTGGATGGGCTATATGTACATGTATTTGTAATATTTTAATTAATTAATAAAATGACAATCTTTATTATACGTGTCTTACATAACTTATATGAATCATCAACATTGTAATAAAGCCCTTGGAGCAATAAGACAATGGCTTCCACGCCTTATGAGAATCATTACTCTTAAATGTTCATAATCATAGTTTTGTGAATAATCTAGGCATTCACAAAGCGTAGAGACTAGCATGATGATATGATCCGCCCTTAAGTGAAGTAGTCGATCTCATAGGCTACTAGCGGAGATCCGTCCGTTTGGTGTATCACATGGATGCATGAGTTTCTCGTGTCCATCGAACTGACCGCCGAAAGTTTTCATATGGAGTGTTTATCTCATGTGTCTGTGAGAACTTTCATGTATTGATTATATGACTAGTCCTTAGACTTGAGGTCTTTACAATCTTATGTGTGGATCAAATAACTTTAACATTCTCATTCCCCGGTTCAAAAGATCCAGTCATAAGGGTATGATTGGGTCATTTGTTGAAACACATGAAGTTTGTAAAGATACAACAGAGAATCGCCACTCTCTCGGATAATATTTTCTTATAAGAGTAGTATTCCAGTTCGCAGGTTGATATGTGTGATCAGTGCTTGAGACTGTGGCCACAGCGGAAGAATAATGTGAGATTCTTGGGTTAGCACGATTCATGACACTATCAACATCATACCTTTGACCATATGGGTAGACATTTTCCGTACCCTAGGTCAATAGGTGGGGATACAGTGAGGCGAATGACCGTATCATATGTAAATCGCATACATAATGGGTATATATATCTTTCCTTATCATTTGGGGGCCTTGGCATGTTGCTAGATGTCAAACTTGGTCATTGAAATCGAACGATCATCTGATCGGAGGATAATCTATGTTCGATTAAATTATCACGATTCATTTCATGTCCAACTTGGGGGGAACCCAAAAGGTCACACACAACAAAATCGAAATCAATGGTTAACAGTGCACAATACAAATATAACAGCATATATGATTGTTGTAGGAATTGTTCATAAATGGTTCAATGTGTTTAACTATTGAACAAATCATTTATGAAGTTCCATAGTGGCTTAGGGATTGGTGAATGACGATGGGGGCACTTTGTGAATTGGAATAAAAAAATATAAATAAAATTACTATTCACATGAATAGTAAAAAAAAATTTTGTTATTTGTTTTGAATTCCAATTCGGCCCAAACTCTTATTAGGGTTTTATAATCTCATTTAACCACTAAATTAAGATGCAATGGCTAAGATTAAATTAGCTTTTATCCCACATCGAATTCTTAATTAATTTTGTTGTCTTTGGAGCACTATATAAACCCAAAGAATTCTTCATAAATTGCTACACCAAAACCTTTCATATCTTGGGTTTATATAAGTGAGAAACTCTAAAGTTTAAGAGTAAGCCACTGATTTTGAGGATCCTTAAGTCTAATTGACTAGAGGAACCTCGAGTTAAAATTTTCGAGGTATTTGCCTAGGCTAGCACCAAGGGCAAAATACTCGTGCACTCAAGGTGTAGTCTTGCCGTTGAGTTTTAGCTTTGGTGTGTGCATCTTTGGAGGCCACACGCTTGGGTGGCTCTTTGGAACGTGGAAGAGCTTGCTGAGTTCGAGAAAAGCTTGTAGATTGGAGGGAGGATTGGAGGAGTCTTCGGTTCAAGTAAATATTTTTCTTTCTTTATTTTAATTAGAGTTCTTATGATAGTTAACATGTTTAGGTTTATGTTCTTTGCATGTTTTATGAGTTTTATTCTTAGAATATATAATAACATGCCTAGGCTTGTAGAATAATCAAAATAAATGGGTTTGGGTAAAGGGAAAACGACATAATAATTTTGATTTTCCGCTGCGCACTCGCGGCCGCTTCCCAAAAGCACCTTCAGATTACCATAGAATTCGCGAACCACAGGCACAACGGCATCGAATGGGGGTCTAGTGAATTCTTCCCATCCCATGTTTTGAATAATCCATGCTATATTAGGATCATGGGCAGTAGAAACCCGTATGCCCCGCTCACGGATGAGGTTCTTCGAAAGTAAAACATTATAATGGTTGAAGGCCTCGTCATTCCAAAAATAGGTGGGATCGTAAGGAAGGGATGTGGAGGATTTTTACCGTTTCTTAGGGGCCATGATATCACTCTTGATTCTCCACGACTATCACAGCGGTACACCACACACTCACTTAGCTCAAAGGAGGCACAAATTTTTGTTGGGATAATTTATCGAACATTTGGTGTGCAAGGTTATACTACACTTGTAAGGCCTCAGGTTGGTGCCACACTAGTCCCAACAATCCTAAAACAAGGGTAGCTACCAACCAAATCACGTGCACACTGAAGTAATAGGACGCAAAATTGATTATTGAAGCAAAGCAAGGGCAAGAGGGGATGTATCTCCCTCCTGTCGTGATGACGTGGACTGTGGTGCGTAGGGGTCCTGTAGCATGCATGTGAAGGCTGGAGAGAGGGGTTGGCCGTGTGCACAAGGTAGTTGGATTGGTGTGGGGGTGTTTGATGAAGGAAATGCATAAAGGTTGGGTGGTGGGACGTGGAAGCTGCGTGAGGAAGGATGAATTTGGTTGGGTGTATATGGGTATGAGGTGCCGCGACGCCACTTGTCGGCACTGCAGCACCAAAATCTCGGGTAAATTGGGTTGCATGGCTTGGCGCCGCAGCGCGGTTTGTTTTTTTGTTTTTTGTTTTTGTATAATGATTGAATTTATTTCAAAGCAAAAGAAATGAAATTTAAAATATATTCATTGGGTTGCCTCCCAATAAGTGCTTGATTTATTGTCTTCAGCCGGACATCATGCCACTATTACTTCGGGTAAGTGATAGGGATGTTGTCAATCAGTATCCCTTAAGTTCCGTAATAGTGTTTCATGCGTTGAACATTGACTTTGAACACTCACCCATCCTTGCACTGTACTTCAATCGCACCATATATGAATACTTCCTTTATGGTGAACGGGCCAGACTATCGCGATTTAAGTTTACTAGGAAATAGTTTAAGCCTTGAATTGAAAAACAACACTTGCTGGCCAGGACGGAGTTCTCTCTGAAGTATTTGTTTATCATGCCATTATTTTGTTCGTTCTTTATAGATCTTGGCATTCTTATAAGCATCATTGCGGAATTTCGTCATTTCATTCAGATGGAAGAGACGTTGTTCACCTGCTGCTTTTAGATCGAAATTCAAATTTTTAACTGCCCAAAAGGCTCGATGCTCCAATTCAACTGGAAAGTGACACGCTTTTCCAAACACCAATCGATATGGTGACGTCCCAATAGGCGTTTTGAAAGCAGTCCGTTAGGCCCATAAGGCATCATCAAGCTTCATAGCCCTGTCCTTTCGGTTGGTATGTACTATTTTCTGCAGGATCTATTTGATCTCCCGATTGGATATTTCATCTTGGCCATTTATTTGTGGGTGATAGCCCAAAGCAACTTTAAGCCTCACACCATATTCGGCAAGAAGAGCATTGAAGAGCTTGTTGCAAAAATGTGTGCCTTCATCACTCAAAATGGCTCGTGAGTACCAAATCTGGTGAATATATTTTTTTGGACAAACTTGATGACGACTCTCGCATCATTGGTAGTTGTGGCAACGACTTCCACCCATTTGGATACATAGTCAACTGCTAATAAAATATATGTTTGGCCAAATAATTCTTCGACCGGCCCCTAGTCGGGCAACTTTCTTTGGCCGGGGACCTGGATCCTTACTTGTCTCTCCCACGTCTTCATTTTCTTTCCTTTTCCGGGTACCCACTACAATGCAGAGGGTTTCCCTTGATAGGGTGGCAAAATAGCTCCGAGCCACCTTCTAACTCCCGCACATAATTCCAATCCCATCCCGGGTGGGGAACTTTAACTTCAAGTAATAGCAAGACATTGCAGCCTTTGTTTTCATCATGAAGGCCGACCAACAATGGCCTGGTAATTGCTCATGCAATCCACCACCGTGAAATTCATCATAATCGTCCGAGTCCGGGGACGGGTTCCGATTGTCATTGCCAATTGTATCCTTCCTAGTGGAACGACCGTCGAGCCCCCGAAGCCGTATAGGGGAGTCCCATATTCGGTTAGAGTCGCATACTCCACCCCAAGGTCGTCCAAAGCCTCATTGGAGATTATATCCACCGCACTCCCGGGATCCACTAAGATTCTGTCTACCTCATAACCGCCGATTATCGTCTTGATTATTAATGCATCATAGTGGGGGAAACTCACCCCTCGAGCATCCTCATCCGTGAACATTACTGGCACTGACCGACCGCCTTGTATTCCCGAGGCCCGTTCTGTTTCTAACACCTCCGACCCCCGAGTCCGACTATAGTTTTTTCTTGACCGGTTAGAGTCCCTGGCCAGTGTCTTCCCCCTGTAATGATATTCACTTGTCGGCAATGTGATCTCTGCCTGGCCGCCATAACTTCATGGTCTATATAGTTATTCAAGTACCCATTCCGTGCCAGGTCTTCCATTTGCTCCCGCAAGTCTTTGCATCCGTCCGTCGTATGTCCCTTCAAATTATGATGCATGCAATAGGATTTTTTATTCCTCCTGTCCGGTGCGAATCTTCTGAAGTCAGGCTCTATCAAGAGGCCCTTTTCCTAGATTTCCATGACGATTTTCCCCAGCGGTTTATTCAAAGGAATGTATGCCTCTTCCCCGGCCACATGGTTCATCTGGGCCGAGATTTTCTTTTCCTAGTCATTCCGAGGTATCGGCTTGAATTCCCTTCGCCTCGGGGGTGGTTTTTTGAACTCCCTATCTAGCCTGCGAGGAGCTTCCGCCCTCATCATCCTTTCTCTGATAGCTGTCCCCCTTCGGGAGATTCTCTCATCATTTTCCAACAAAACAAACTTTCGGGCTATTTCCAGAGTGGTGACATAATCCGGTGTATCCTGGATCCTCAGGTGGGTCCACAGCTTTCCGATCTTTAAGGCCCCCTTCAAACTTTCCGAGGCCTCGAGCGACTCATATCTCCCGACCTCGAGCACCATGTTATGGTACCGTTCAATGAAAGCCTTCAGGGGCTCATCGTCCCCCTGCTTCATGAGCCTCAATTCCCCAATTGTCTTCTTTGGGACGCAAGCCCCTTTGAAGTGCTGAACAAATGACTTTCTGAGTTGCGCGAAGCTACCGATGCTCCCTGAGGCTAGACTTCTGAACCACAGAATGGCAGACCCACCAAAGGTTAGGGGGAATACTTTGCAAATGGCATCCCCTATCACTCCTTGGACCTCCATCAATAGGACAAAACCCTCAATATGAGATTTTGGATCAGTATGGCATTTGTAGGGCGTCATGGACGGCATGTTGAATCGTCTTGGGAACATTACCGACCTTATTTCTTCTGTGAATGGAGATTCAACCTCGCCGTCCCGAGCATCTCCCGTATCAGTTTTGAGGTTCACTCCCCACTTGGTCATTTTTTTTCTTAACCAAGCTCTCATGTTGCCATCTATGTCACCATGCCGCCCCCGCGGCCTTCCTTGCGTCTGTCACCCTGGGTGCGGCGTTCCCTGTGACTTGAGATTTCTCGTCCAGTTTTACCATGCTTCATATCTCCCCCTCTGATGTCGCGTGGGCTATCATAGGAAGAATCTGATGACTGTCTCCCCTATTCTTCTTCCCACATATCCTCCGCTTGTAAATCATTTTCTACCACTACGGACCTCATCCTGTAGGGGTCCTTCCTCCTGGGTTCATCGTCTTCACTCACATCTGCAACCCTTTTTCCTTCCGCTATTTCACCTCTCCTCCGACTGGTTCCGGCTTCAAGTCTTTCATTATTCATCTCTTCCATCCTCTCCAGTCTGTCTGTCATGGATTTCAAAAGGATTTGATTTTCCTCCCTATCTTTCCTTATATTTTCCTCCATTTTCTCCCTCCATTCTGTTGTTGAACTCCCTGACGACCGGTGATTTCCACCTTCTGTCATCGTCTTACTACGCGAGCTGCTTTTTGTTGGATTCCCTATAGACGGCGCCAACTGTTGACTGCTGATTTTAGTCTCAGGGGCAATAAAGGCTCTTTGCTCCCGAGATAATCTTCCAATCAACAAAGAGATTTAACGTGGTTCGGCGGATCAGATCCAACCTACATCCACGGTCGCAAAACGGGTGATATTTTATTACTGAAATATGCTCGACCGATCTGTTTTTTTGTGTTTACAGGTCTAAATTCTCTACTAGCCCCTTTTTCAAGTATGCTTTCCTCTCCCATTTATACTAGCAAAGAGACGGTTTCCCTTTCCCACAAAATCTCTTGGCCGAAACTACCTTCGCTTCTATCTTTATCCTATAAGAACACTGACTTATTAGGATGACTTATCACCTGAAACATATCTTGCCATCTGCTCGGTCTTTACGAGGTCGGTCACAATGGTCATGTGAACTGAGAATGTTGTTACCGATCTGATAATGCCCGGTCATCCGAGCTTAAGCGGTCGGTCACCGATCATCAAGTGCTCGGACCCTTACCGTTGGCGCATGTAACATCGAATGGTCGGGTCGGCATTAATGGTTTCGATCAAGAAAGGAGTTACCTTTTTACCCATGCTGTACTGCTTAAATATCATAGTGCCTGAAAATACCATCAACAACTTAAATTCTTAATTTTTTTCCCCTAACTTGAGAATCAACTACACCATTTGATCGGACAACTTGCAAATTTGATCTTCATTTTCAGGCATCTACACCTCAAAAAAGCTCTATCTATTCTCTTTAAGCCCGGTGAGTAGAATTAAAATGCTATTTTTTTTATAATAACAAAATAGATGAGGATAAATCTAATTAAGAATAAAATTTTATCTTTTAAATAAACATTAAGAAAAACGCTTTTCTTTACATATATTATATTTATCATAAATATGAATTTAATATATATATATATATATATATATATATATATATATATATTTCAATTTATTTTGAATTTTTTTAAAATAATTAAAAAAAAAAGGAAAAAAACGTTAGAAAATTCCCGCCCAAAAATGTTTCCTTGCAGAGCAAGGAATATGTAATCCGTATCAAAAGCGGTAATCTCAGTCAGTCTGTTATTTATTTATTTCTCTACTTTCAATCTCTCTGTTTCTATTTTTTTCAATCTCATCGATTCAATAATCGCCATGACAGAATTAATAATTGAAATGGCTGAAGAAGAGTTCTTAAAACACGACTTTACGTCGGCTTACAGATGTGCGATCACTGCCAAAATCCTCGATCCATTTTACCTCTCTGTGGATCAGTACCTTGAGGCTTATCGGGTTCACTGGGCCGCCGCCAATCGGAAAACACCCATCGGAGAAGTCGATTGGTATGCTGTCTTGAACATTAAAGAAAGATTGTGGAGATCGTACAAGATGATCACTCACCAGTACGTTCAGCTCGCCAAGAAGATCAGCCCTGATGTTCATTGCTCCGCCGCTGCTCCGGGGGCTTACAAGCTCATTACCACCGCCTGGGAGATTCTTGGGGACCCCCAGTCTCGTCTTGATTTTCACAAACGTGCTGGTTACCCTCCCCCCACGTGCTCCTCTCCAGAAGAAGAATCGCGCCCGGAGTTTCCTCCTATCAAGAATCCCGATTGTGCGAAAATGAAACGGCGTCGGGAAGAGCAGGAAGATATTGCTGTCAAGAAGTTGAGAGATTCTGCGCCTAAACGACATCGTGTTGGCTGGCAGTAGAGACTGCAAGATTTAAAGAACAGTATAAACCCCCTGGTTTCTTATTTGGGTGTTTCTTGATTTCACTTTTGGGTCTTTTGTGGAGAATTAAAATTGAATTTGTATAGAGTCTTTATGTATAGGAAACTAATGACTATCATTTTTTCACTGTAACTAATTTTCTGTTTGTTAATAATTTTCAATGAAAATTAGTCTGGTAATTTTAGATTATTTTTTTTTAATCAACTGTATTTAGTAGAAATTAATATAGGGTTTATCCATGTAACTCGGCTATTTGATTTTTTATCGACTCTTTCCTCTTGCGGGCTTTAATGCAGTTTTTGCTTGAAGATAGATTCATTCACAATTTCATTTTTATTATAAGTGTTGCAAGATAGTATGTGGGGCAAATATATTATTTTGATGACTGGGGAAAAGATGTGGTGAGTTGATTGGATAAAAGAGTCATCTGTTCTTAAATGGAAGTTGGAACTAACTGCATTTTATAGTAAAGATTGTAGTGTATAAGTAGGCTGCATTATACACTCTTTAGTAGAACTTGTTACCTCTACTATGTGATGATGTTCATGTTTTAGGAACACTATTCTCTTTTGTTCTGAAAATGTTTTGATTAGTATTGCTTCACAGTAACAGTACTTATGAAAGAGATACCATCATCATCTCCTTCCTCTTAACCAGAAGATGACTGATCTACATTGTCATTGTCCTCCTCTTCACATTCATCATTGTTACCATCCTCATCCTTATCATCCGATATCCTATAATGACGCAAAATGTGGAATATTATTACTGAAAATGGAAGATTTGATATTGCATGTGTGACCAAGTAGATTTTAAGCTTTCTTTTGATTGACCATCCGAGTTTAAATTTTTAAGAGATATAGCGAAACATGCCTAAGATGGTTCAGGCTAACAGCTACAACACTAAAGCATGAAGAACAATAGCAACATCATCCACATTCCAACAATATTAATCATCCCAACAAAAGAGAGAGACTAATTCGCCCTCGACCCTTGATTTCTGATTCAATCAAACCCTCAGAAATGTCCAAGGTACGTAAGTAACTTTTCCCATTTCTCATTTCTAACAAAATTTTGTTTTTGCAATCAGATTTGCTGACCCATTTGGGAACTATGTATAGATCTTTGAATTATGTTTTGGGTATATTGTTACATTATTTACTTGCTCATTATTGTGGTTTAGCTTAGATTTTAGGGCCCACTGGGGTAATTATTAGGCTTGGTGATTTTGAATTTGAACGCATTATTCAATTTAGATTCAATCTTTGAAATTTAAAATGGATGAAAATTTGACTTGGGTTTAGATGATTTTGAAGAAAAGAGTTGTGTGATTTGTAAATGAAGGTTAATTTGGATCTAAAATATAATTTAAATGGAGTGCAATTTACAGCCGGAAATATGTCTGGCTTTCCATTAGATTTAATGATCTGATTCTTGCTTTAACATCATTTGAAGCAGAGTAACATGCATAATAGCGTTGGAAGTTTGCACATTTCTCTATGTGCTCCATCGTGTTTAACTTAATAAATGGTGTGATGTTTCATTTTCTGTCAATCACTATATAAGCTGCAGGGTTTTCTTTCAATCTGTTAGCTTTCATAATGGTCAGAAGCACTCTGCGTTAGATCATTTCTGGCTTCCGATAATTGCTCTGGTTGCTTCAGTGTCTAATGTAAAGTTCTTTGACTTTCTAGCATCTTTTATTTAGACCAACTGATAACAAAAGGATGCCATTGGCATTGTTTCTGTTGAATGATTTCATTTATAATGAAACCCTTGCTTGGTGGGATTTTTCCCAGAGTCTGCCCTCTTTAACTTTTAACCGTTGTTCAGGGCATTGAACCCTATCTTATGTGCTGATTGGTGTCCTCCCCTCCCCAATGCATAGTTCCATCTCTGGAGCATAGAGTTAAAACATGGCAAGTCTATAAGCTGTAAGTTGGCCTAGTCTCCTGCTCAGCATTCACCTTCTTTACTGTTTCTAGTCTCTGTTTTCTCTACGCTATATATTTTGTGCATTATTGGCTCGAGAAGGGGTTTCCAAACTACCATCTCTCTGTGGAGACTGGAGTAGGAGGTTGTCAATGACAGCGCATATACTCCATAGCTGAAAGAGAAGGAGTTGCCAAAGTGCATTTTGTAGGGACATTTCATCATTAGCAATTAGATTAGGTATCAATGAGGTAGCTCATCATCACTACACATAGAGTCCAAGATTTAGGTAGTTCACCTAATGAATTCCTTTTTGTTTTACTCCTTCTTTATGGACTTGTCATAGCGGCAATATCATTCCTTCTTGTTTGTAATTTTTCGAATATGTGCGCAAATTCTTCCAATATATTTTGCAGTGTTTTACCAATTTGTTTTTGTATAATTGCTTTGATCTAGCTTGCTTAAAGGTCTCAGTATTCCTTGTAAAGTATTGTTGATCAAGAGAGTTGATCCATTTGATGACTTGAGCACGCCAGAATGCTTCCCAAGCTTTGGAAGGAGTTTAACATATAATGAAGCTGTTACAAGTGACCATGTGCACAATTCCATGGAATTATTATTTGATGACATTTTTTATTTAATATTGAGATTTAAGTGCCTTGTGAATTGTATTTATTAAGGATTTAATTGGTTGTTTTACTTATAATGCAGCTAGAAGACCAGAGAACGGGCAAAGCCAAATAAGGAAGTGCTAATAAGTTCAATATTGAGAATACATCCAAAGAAGATCAGGAGTCCGCCATGGATGCTAGAGCTACAGATTCTGCAAGGGTTATGAAATTCACGAAGGAGCTCTCTGCACCAATGGTATTGTGGATGTATAATTTATTAAATTTAAATCATTTATATTAACTGGCCATGATGACTTGAATATCTTCTGATGGGTTTGGCTGTCAATTTAGATGCTAAGGAAAAAAGTCAAATGTTATCCCAGTAACTGTTGGTTCACATGCATGCAGAACATGCATAGAGCTGCACCAAATGCAGCTGGCATGCTTTCCACCGAAAGCATGATGAAGACACCTTCAACTTGCCAAATGAGAAGCTGGCAGAAGCTGTCAAACCGCGTGTTACTATAGCACGCGGTTTGGACATTATAAAAGGAGCCTTAGAGCTCAGTTATCATCATCCCAAAGTGTGTGTAAGCTCCAAGTAGAGAGCTTGAGAGTGTGTGAGGTTTTTTGTTAAGTTTCTAGTTGTAAACTTGTTGAATTTTATTCTTGAAGTAATAAAATTGCATTCGGTTTTTCCTCAAATACACTCTAAAGTGATCGGTGAATCACAACAAGTGGTATCAGTAGCTTTGGTTCTTCTTTGGGGTCGAAAAACCGAAGAACGGAGCTCGGTTCGGAAAATTCGAGTTCCGACAAAGTTGTCAAAAATCAACTTTGAGCATACCATCAGCTAGTTCACGTCGAGACGAGCACGGTGATATTTTCCGGCGACCAAACGGAGGTCCAGGGAGACCGCACGCGCTAGGCAGAGAACTCCCACGCGCCGCCACTCGCATACACGCGCCTCACGCGCGATGAAGGTTGAAGACGATCCACGTGGCCGCCACGTCATGCCCAGTCAGCGCCCAGCCAGCGCCTCGTCAGCGCCCAGTCAGCAGACACGTCAGCCGCCACGTCAGCGCCACGTGTCTGCCACGTCAGCAAAACCGGTCCCACTTGCCATGTCAGCAGCCTGGTAAATTTCATTTAGCCCCCTGAAGTTTTGAAATTTACAGTTTTGCCCCAAAGCTTTTAGGAATTTACAAATCAGCCCATGTGTCGGATTTAGACCAACGAAGTGTCTATTCCACCATTTTCGACCGTTCCAGACGCAACGGTGACCTCAGATTTGTGAAATTCAGCCCCAATTTTATTGTATTTACATTTTAAACTTTAAATTTAAAATGGAAATTGGAGATTCGTCTTCTGGTGCAATGATTAAACTGGCTGCAACTAATTACTCCCTCTGGAGACCTCGGATGATAGATTTTTTGCATTGTAAAGATCTGTTTGATGTCATCGAGTTGAAGGGAGTGAAACCAGAGTATGTTAAGGAGTATGACTGGAATAAACTCAACAACAGAACTTTGGGTCAGATTAGGCAGTGGATCGGTCACAATGTCTTCCACCACGTAGCACAGGATTCAGATGCTTACGGGATGTGGATAAAGCTGGAAGACATGTTCCAGGCCAAGACAGCTCGGAATAAAGCCCTGTTAATGAACTTGAAGCTACGGAGTGGAACTTCCGTTGCGGAACACACCAACGAGTTCCAGAGCCCGGTGAACCAGTTGTCTGAAGTAGACATGCAGCTGGGAGATGAAGTACAAGCCCTCTTACTACTCAGTTCACTTTGCTGATAGCTGGGAGACATTGGTGGTTACTCTCAGCAATTCTGCTCCAGGAGGTAAAGTTACCATGCCTATCGTAAAAGATGCCCTGTCGAATGAGGAGTCCAGGAGAAAAGATGTTGGCTCAGAACAGACAGAAGCCTTCGTCACAGAGACTCGAGGAAGACATCAAGGAAGAGACGGAGAGAGAGGCAGAAGCACAACCATGGGTAGATCCTCAGATGGAAAGAAGCCTACCTATAAGTGCTACCATTGTGGCATTGTAGGCCACTTAAAGAAGAATTGCCGAAAACTGCAACGAGAGCAGGAACAAGGCAATCACCAGCCGAAGAATGACGAAGGAGAGACACTGGTCGTTGTCCAAGCAGATGTAGCAATATGCTCCATACAGGAAGAGACATGCCTTCACAACGCAACCCAAGATGTTGAGTGGGTGGTAGATACTGCAGCATCCTACCACGTCACTCCTCACAGGGATTTCTTCACAACATACAAAGCGGGAGACTTTGGAGCAGTGAAGATGAGAAATATCAGTTCCTCTGGGATAGTAGGAATGAGTGATATTCAATTGCGGACAAATGTCGGGTGTACATTGACATTGAAGGATGTCCTGCATGTTCCAGAACTTCGGCTGAATGTACTCTCGGGGATAGCTCTTGAAAAACAGGGCTATGAAAATCACTTCAGAAATGGCACATGGAGAATGACGAAAGGTGTCATGTTTGTCCCCCGAAGACATGCTTGCGGTGCACTATACAAGACTCATGTGAAGATTTGTGCAGACAGCCTCAATGTAGCTGAAAAAGAGGCTTCTCAAAATCTGTGGAACCGGAGACTCGGACACATGAGTGGGAGAGGGTTGTCTACCCTGAATAAGAAGGAGCTTACCAAGGATGTTGCACGAGGTCCTTGCAATCACTACTCGATTGGTAAGCAACGCAGAGTCTCATTTGATTTCTCTTCAGAGAGAAGATCAGAGTTGCTCAGTCTGGTGCACTCTGATGTTTGTGGTCCCTTGGAGGTTGATTCATTGGGCGGTAACAAATATTTTCTGACTTTCATTGATGATGCTTCTCGGAAAATCTGGGTGTATTTCCTCAAGACGAAGGATCAAGTCCTAGATCAGTTCAAGCTGTTCCACGCCATGGTAGAGCATGAAACAGGGAAGAAGTTGAAGTGCCTTCGCACAGACGATGGAGGCAAGTACAGTTCCAAGGAGTTCGAAGCCTACTGCACGAGACATAGCATTCGACATGAGAGAACTGCTCCACACACTCCACAACATAATGGTGTCACTGCGAGAATGAACTGCACCATTATGGAGAAAGGTGTCACTGCGAGAATGACGAAAGGTGTCATGTTTGTCCCCCGAAGACATGCTTGCGGTGCACTATACAAGACTCATGTGAAGATTTGTGCAGACAGCCTCAATGTAGCTGAAAAAGAGGCTTCTCAAAATCTGTGGAACCGGAGACTCGGACACATGAGTGGGAGAGGGTTGTCTACCCTGAATAAGAAGGAGCTTACCAAGGATGTTGCACGAGGTCCTTGCAATCACTACTCGATTGGTAAGCAACGCAGAGTCTCATTTGATTTCTCTTCAGAGAGAAGATCAGAGTTGCTCAGTCTGGTGCACTCTGATGTTTGTGGTCCCTTGGAGGTTGATTCATTGGGCGGTAACAAATATTTTCTGACTTTCATTGATGATGCTTCTCGGAAAATCTGGGTGTATTTCCTCAAGACGAAGGATCAAGTCCTAGATCAGTTCAAGCTGTTCCACGCCATGGTAGAGCATGAAACAGGGAAGAAGTTGAAGTGCCTTCGCACAGACGATGGAGGCAAGTACAGTTCCAAGGAGTTCGAAGCCTACTGCACGAGACATAGCATTCGACATGAGAGAACTGCTCCACACACTCCACAACATAATGGTGTCACTGCGAGAATGAACTGCACCATTATGGAGAAAGTCAGAGGAATGATCAGTATGGCTAAGCTGCCAAAGCCATTCTGGGGAGAAGCTGTTCGTGCTGCCTGTTACCTGATCAACAGATCACCATCTGAACCGTTGAACATGGAGATTCCGGAGAAAGTGTGGTATGGTAAGAATCCCTCATACACTCACCATAGAGTATTCAGTTGTTTAGCCGTTGTATATGTATCCAATGAGCTCAGGGAGACGCTCGATGCAAGGACAACTTCATGTATATTCCTAGGCCATGGAGATGAAGAATTTGGATACAGACTATGGGATCCGAAGGAAAAGATGGTCATCAGAAGCCAGGAAGTAGAGTTTCTCGAAGACCAGACAATTGAAGACATTGAAATACCCAGGATGTCTTCCAATTCCAGTGCCAACAGAAATCCAGACCCAGCACCAGCACAATTAGCCACAGATAGGGTGCACGAGGAAATTCCAGAAGCAGAACCAGAGGAGGCAGATAAAGATGTTGAGCAGGGGGAGACACAGCATGTTCCATCGGAGATTACAGAAGAGAGTGTTGAGCAGGGGGAGCCGCAACCCACTCCACTAGAAGCTACAAGATCATTCACAGAGATGAATGATGACAGACCTCCTGAAACCAGTGGACCTCAGACAAGAAGATCTGAGCGAGGCAGGATTCCATCTACCAGATATCCGGGATCCGAATATATTCTGCTTACTGATGAGGGGGAGCCAGAGAGTTTCCCACAAGGCAAGAAGGCACTGAAGAACAAATAGGTGAAGAAACAAGGCAGCAAAACTGTGCAGAGACACAACAGAAGATTACTGTGCAGAGACACAATGGATTGTACTATGCAGAGACATAGCAGAAGAATACTGTACAGAGATGCAGTGAGGTGTGCTGTGCAGAGACACAGCCGACATGTCAACAAAGGAACGATGATCGGGACAAGCTAGAGTTGTGCAGAGACATAACCGGGATAGCTGTCAGATGATGATTGTTTTTCAGATACAGAGAACTACGATTGGCTTGATCCCAACTCAGGGTACGTAGGCAGTCATACAGATGCAGCCAGGGGAGGATCCTTTGAGGATCCAGTTTGGATGATTGATGGTCGGCTCAGATTTGGAAAAATCTTCACCGAGGGGGAGATTTGTTGGTTCACATGCATGCAGAACATGCATAGAGCTGCACCAAATGCAGCTGGCATGCTTTCCACCGAAAGCATGATGAAGACACCTTCAACTTGCCAAATGAGAAGCTGGCAGAAGTTGTCAAACCGCGTGTTACTATAGCACGCGGTTTGGACATTATAAAAGGAGCCTTAGAGCTCAATTATCATCATCCCAAAGTGTGTGTAAGCTCCAAGTAGAGAGCTTGAGAGTGTGTGAGATTTTTTGT
>SKCR01039228.1:0-105366 GCA_019454045.1 Zanthoxylum bungeanum | reverse complement strand
GTACTTCTTGAAATTCCCTAGGTGTATAGCCTAAATAATCCAAGAGGGGGTGAATTGGTAATTAAAAATTTCTAAGATTAAGTAACCTCAATTTCTCAATTTCAAACCTAACTCTCCCAATAGCAATTCCACACTTCAAATCAATTCCCCTAACACCATCCGCAAATAATCTCAATAATATGATATTCCACAACCTCAACATTTTAGGCAATTCAATTAAGTTATCTCAAATATCCAATTTCAACTTAAGCATATAACCAAAATCTCAAAATATATCACAAATATAAATTTAAGGAGATCAGGGCTAGAGAGATTGTACACTCGAGGTTTTTATGGGGTTCGACGCCTATATCCAAGTCTTAAGGCTATCTATTTCAGGATTCGCTATACCAGTTGAACTTCATGGGTGTCAACCAAATCATTACACTCTTCTTTCCATGCTCGAAAATGAAATAATCCAACTTTCGAGTGTGGATCAAATATTTTACAATCTTATACAAGGGATTAAAATGACCCAAGTGTTTGGATTACAAAAAAATGGAGAACAAATAATAAAAAATCTGCCTGGAATAAAGCCAAGCAAACCCCTCCATGTGTTTTAAGCCCCAAGAACCACGAATCGTGATTTTGTAAGAACAAAATCACGACCAAACTCGTGATTTTGGTCGTGATTTAGATATAATAAAGTCTTTATATAAAATCTCATGTATGGAGCAAACTTCAGAACCCAATGAATCTTCTAAATCCACCAAAATGGCCCAAATACATCAATTTGACCAAGCCATGCAATCAGCCACAACTTCAAGTTAACTTGGCTCAACAAACAGAGCTCATTCTGGATCACATCAACAAAGCTCCTAATGAGCAATTATTACAAATTTAAGCATTTGATTTGAACTTGATTATAGATAAGCAAATTTAAAGATCTTTGGATGATCAAATGATGAAATATGAACAAGTTAGAAATGTTTTATCAAGTGTAAAATGACAAAAAAATTCAATTTATAGTTGGGCTTTGAAACTAGTCGTTATAATTATTTATGCCATGTTCGGTCAACCTAAGACGCAAGATTCGGTCAACCTAATATGATGTGACATATGACCATTGGAAGTAACGGTCAAAAATTGGGCAAGTTCGATCAACTTAAGGCCATCCCGTGGTCAATCTAAGTTTCTAGGATTTTGAAAATCTTATATTTTAGTCATCATTTTAAAACCAAAAGATATATCAACTTAAACACAAATATTTTAAAATCTAAGTAAGGACTTTTTCATCAATATAACATGTATCTTTTAAGTTCGAAAAGCATGAAATAATAAATTATTTAAGTTCAAATTCAAGTTTAAAATCATTGATGAAAACATGCAATTTTGTAAGTTACGGATAGGGGTGTTCATAGGGTCGGGTCAACCCGCGACCCGATTCGACCCGACGTGACCCGATCCGACCTGTGTGGGTCTAAAAAAATTTGCAAATTTTTCACTAAAAACATGGAAAAAAAATTCTTAAAGATATTCAATTTTAGAAATATGAGTTCAAGAAATCAAAACAAGATAAAAAAAATTCAAAAAAATTCCCCTTTTATAAAAAGGTGTCCAATTTAATTTATAGGCATGAAATGAAGGTTCTGTAGAAGTATTTATGAGCAGATTTAGGGGTGGACAAAAAATAATAATTGAAATTGGGAAAATCAAACCAAAATGAAAAAACCAAACCGAAGTTATGATTTTTTTTAATTTAAAAAACTATTCGATTGTTTAACTAAAAAAATAAATCAAACCGAATTAGAATAATTTTTTAACTAAAAAATAAATTGAACTAAAATAATTGAATAATTTGATTTATTGAAATTTTAAATCTAATCATGTTATGTTGTTATTTTATATATTATATTTGTTACGTTATTAAATTTATTTGGTGTTTAGTTAGGATTAATTTCATAAAGTGTTTGTAATTTTTTATTTTGATTATGATTCTTTTTATTTTCTTATATTTAAAGTAATTTAAATAATGATTGTATCTCATGATGATTTTTTTTTTTTTTTGTGTAGTTATTGATAAATAGAATGGTTATAGTGTAATTTTTTTTTAATTTTACTTTTTAATTTTTATTTTTAAAAAAAAAATTGAAAAAATCGAATTGAACCAAACCGAACCGAAAATTAAAAATAATTATAATTTAAAAAAAAAGAAGAAAAAGAAAAACCGAACAGTTATTTTTAAAAAAAAAATCGAATAATTATAATTGTAATTATAATTTTTTTTAATTATACCGAATGGAACTGAATCGTGTGTCTATCCCTAAACAAAATACTGAACTCAAACCTGATTAAGGACAATGAATTTTTTTTTTATATGTCTATATATATTAGCTTTGGGCTTTTAGAAGACACTGGAAACCCAAAATAATAATAATTATTATTATTATTAATGAATAAGAGCTCAATAAATGCTATATATGTGGTTAATTTTCTGGAAATTATTGGCACCATATCATTTTTCAAATAGTAAGTTTTATACAAAATATACAAGAATCTCATAAAAAAAAATCTGAATCTAATAACCAATATTCCAACTCTACAATTTTCTTATAATATTAGGACGGTATTGTATAAATATTTTATATTTATCATTCAAAAGACTTTCAACAATACAATGTACCATATTCATTTGTTAAATGTGTGATAGACACTGAAAAAAATAAAAATAATAATAATAATAATAATAATAATAATAAAAAATTAAGGTGAATAAATTTTGCTAAACTACGTGTATACAATACATAATCAATAACCAAATATTAGAGTACATTATCTAGTTGAAATATATGTATGGCATGCCAAACAAGAGTATAGTTTTTTACATAATTACATTTAAGTAACCTAAACTAAATCAAATAAAACAAAATATTTTTTCATTAGGTGTGATTAGTTATATAATTCTTTTCATACTATCGTGATCTATCTGAAATTATTATTTCATTAAATTAAGTAAAATTTATGTCTTTTTTATAGTTTTTATTCATGTTAACTTAAATTTAACTTAAATTTTCTCCAACCTCGCTAAACATATGACACCATTATATACTCTCATTTTTTCGATGGAACATTTAGAAGCTATGTTATATATATTTAAATCATCTTATTCGTGTTTCTCTTATCTTCTCTTTACTATCGATTTTTTTCTAATTTTTTTATTTCTAATAATGTCTCTCATTATCCATCCACATTTACATCTAAATAATTTTATATCTCTGCACTCATTTTTGTGTAAGATTATAAATAAATTAATTAATTAAGAATAAATGGAATCTGATTTGCAGATGACTAAATGAATATCGTGGGATTAATGAAAAATAAAAATAATGAAACGTTATTGAAAATCTGATTGGGATCTGCTGTCATTATCAATCTTTTGGACAAGCTTGAATATATTTTAGCTTTTGGTACTCCAAATCCAAAGGCCGTGTTTCGTTGGCTGCCACATTCTCCTCCTCTCAAAGAAGCTGATCAGCCGCCAAAAGAGCCGACAATTAGAGAGAGCCAACACATTAAACACACAATTTTAAAAAAGATAATAATAATAATAATTATAATAATAATAATAATAATAATAATAATAATTACTAATAATAATAATAATAATAATTTCTAATAATTTCTAATAATAATTAATAATAATAATAATAATAATAATAGTAATTATTATTATTATTATTATTATTATTAGTAATAATTTTCACAAGGAAAAAAATGATATTGCTACTTTTCTCCCTATTATTTACAACATATACCACTTACTCCAATACTATTTTCATAATATTCTAACACCCCCAAAATCAGAAAGTCAAAAAATAGTGGTGCTTTTACATAGTTTGCTCTTATAATAAATAATTAATATTTTTGCATTATTGTTATTATTATGAATCCATTAAAATAATAAACAATATAGGAATAAAATTATAAAATATATTATTTTTATAGAAAAATGTTATAAATTTAATATTTTTATAAAAAATTATTTTATTTAATTATCTTAACATATAAATTCTAATTACTATTTAATCTAACTTCATTTTCATATTTAACAAATAAATTTTAATATATTAATAAATTATATTACTTATTTTATTTTATTTTCTCATTATATCACTTAAAATAAAATTAAATGCGATTCCACTAAATTGTAATTAGTATAAATTTTTTTTTATATAAAACTATTAGATTTTACTTTGTATAAAAAAAAAATATTTAAAATTAGTATATTTAAAATTAATGCTTTAAAAAAAGTGCTAGGGTTTTTCCCTTAAAAACTCAAAACCATAAGGTTCTTCCAATTCAATCCAAGCTGAAAAGATTTTTCTCATGTAATCCACCTACATGATAAATGACGTAAATATGCCTAAGAAAATGAAATAATAACATGTTGGTCACTTAAAAAAATAAAAAGAAAAAGAAAAAGAAAAAGAAAAAAAAGAAAAAGAAAAAGAAACAAAAAGAAAAAGAAAAAGAAATTTCTTTTCCAAATTTAAATTTAAAATAAATATCTCCTAAAATATAAAGTGCTTTAAGGAAAAAAAAAATTACATATTAATGATTTACAAATCATAAATTTTAAAATAAGCACCATTGTCGATATATTTCTACAAAAACTCTTATATTTATAAATTATCAATTAGTCGTATTTGCCATAAAATAATTAGAAAATTATTAAAAAGTCATTTCCACCATAACTAATTCCTAAAATAAATTGTTCTTAAAATCAGACCAGTGATTAAATCAGTGATCTAAAAAGTTTGTTCCGGTTGAAACACCAGTAGCGATTACGTCATAAATAATTTTATTTAATTAAAAATTAGGAAAAAAAAGTTAAAAAGAATAATGTTATACAATACACATAAAAAATACAATCACTAATTCTAACAATTTCTAACAGTGAAACAAACTGGTTTGGGCTAAAAAAATGATTTGGACTTTACTCACCCTCTTAATTAAAAAAAAAAAAAATACCAAAATCAGGTCGGATCACTGGTTTTGACTGGCCGATTTTTAGGAATTTTTCGGATTGGATTCATGGCCGGTTCCCGATTCTAAAAACACTGCTAAAAGGACAAGCTCCGAATGAGTTTCTTAAATAGTCATAATTTTGTAAGATTCTTCTTATTTAGTATAAAGTATAATCCTAAGCTGACTTTCACCATATTTATATCAATATTTTACAGATCTTCATTTCACACTATATATAATTTTTTAAAACACATTAAAGATGTGTTCACTATGAACGATGAATTTTTCATTGTTCAATATTTTTTAAGAGTTGGACTTTAAATGTATTTATATGTCTTTGTTCAAGTGAATAGAGAAATATTCATTGTTTAAGCGAATAATGATTTTTTTAAGTGTTAAGGCATATTCAAATTTTTTTTTTTAAGTATGTAGAATGACATTATTATGACTGACATTATAACTGTTATTGAGTACTATTAATTGTCAATGTAAATGAGAAATGTGACTGAGTATTGTGTATGTGACCAATATTGTGATTAAGAAAATGTGATTGAATATTTATAACTGTCATTGTAATTGAGAAATGTAAGTGAGAATTATGTATGTGACTGACATTGTGATTGAGTTATTTATGTGAATGTGGTTGTGGCTGCGTGATTGTGACTGTTACTATTGCAAAATAATTATTTCGAGTTGATTTCGACCATGTAGAATTCCCAATTTGAGAGAAGTTCTTTTCATGAAAGTTGTAAGTATGAATGTTAATTGTATATAACATCTTACATATTATGATTTGATGTCCGAATTTATGATTTTTTTTTGTTATAACTGAGGTGTTCGAACCAGCTTATGCGCACTTCGACTAATCCTCGGGACCTGTGCTTCGTGCCCTCAGAAATTTCCAAACACAGATTAGGGTAAATCGCTAGTTTTTTACACCAATGAAATACATCTAGTGGGATATTATGTTGGGATATTATAAAAATAATGGGATATATTGTAAACATTGTATGGAAAGTGGCAAGTTCTCTTTTTTTTTTTTTTAAAAAAAGTTTGACTTTGACCGATCTCTACCACAGTCCAAATCCGTTGTGTTCTAGCGACAGCATGATTCAGTTCCAGAGATTTAATAATAACTGCCATGCTTCTAATTTCACATTATTACCCCTCTATCTTCCCATATTACCGTCAAAAACCAATTGTCTTTTTTTTTTTCCTCATTTAATTTTGATGTTTCTATTTTAAAAACCATGGTTGTAGTATAAATACAATGTTTCCCTTAGTTATAAGTTGATATTATTTAACATTCTTACCATTTAAAGTAAAATTTCCCTTTCAAAAAAATGAAATCTCTAAGATAATCTTTAGAATTTGCAAGACAGACAATTGACTATATCTTAAAATTTATCCCAAAATTATAATTAAAAATTTAAAGAATCATCAATTTTTAAGTGTGATATTTTTATCTTATATCGATAGAAATTTTATTTAAAAATTTATTCTGAAATCTCGTAAAATTTACGATAATTCAAGACCATCCCTATCCAAAAATAAAATATGCAATGTTTGATTCATGAATTTGAGAATTATGTGGACATTAGGGAACTAGACACATGGACGTTATTGTCAAAATACGAAGACTGTACAATTTTCAAAACCCTATTTAATATCTAAAGGGTAGATTGGGAATTTCATGCCTGTACTTTTTCTGTTAACTGTTAAGGCAATATGTACAGCAACTGGTGCAGAGAGAGTGAGCCGACCATGCCAATGTATCATATTTTGGAAGACCCACATTATGCCATAAACAGAACTGTCAATATTATGAAATATAAATTGCAATGGTTGAATACAGCGAAGCAGATAGATAAGTTCAAAAAAAAAAAAAAATCGAATTATCATTTTTATTTGAATTTTCACGAAAATTCATAAAAATTCAAAATTTTATAAAATATATCAACTTCCACCTAAAGTTTTTTAAAGTATATCAATTTTCATAAATCAATATATTAGATGAATGATAATTTCAGGTGGAATTTTATATACAGTTAGGGATGATAAAAATCTTAGTGGAGATGAGGCTCGTGGAGTTAGTAAATTAAGGGTTGATGTTGATGGTGTTTTTTAAGCACTATGATATTTAAGCAGTACGGCGGGGGTAAAATGATAACTCATTGTTGATCGAGATCATTAATGCCGACCCGACCACATGAGTGAGGGGCCGAGCACTTTATGATCGGTAACCGAGCACTTGAGTTTAAGATGACCGGGCAATTATCAGGTCGACAGCAGCACTCTCAGTACAAAAGACTATCATGACCGACCTCGTGAAAACCGAGCATAGGGAAAGACATGTTCGGGAAGATAAGACATTCTATCCATACAAGATAATATAATAAGTTTTCCTCTTTTCATAAAGAGAACTGATGAGTCAGTATCCTAAAATGATAAAAGAAGTCAAGGTAGTTTTAAAAGTAGGAATCCTGATAGGAAAAGGAAACTATCTCCAACTGGGAATTCTTGTACAAATAGGAATATGATTTCTTCACCATTATAAATAAGAGGGTAGAGTGAGTGTAGAGAGGAGGGAGAAGGAAGAGGAAGATCATTACGATCAGACTTGTAAAACACAAGAGATATCAGAGAAGCATATCTCAGTAATAAAAAGTATCACCCGTTCTGTGCCCGTGGACGTAGGTCGAATCTGATCCGCCGAACCACGTTAAATCTCCTTGTTGATTGGTGTATTTATCTGTCTTTTGCTAAATTTGCTTTTGGTTTCCCCTTAACCGAACAAATTCACTATTGATGGAGGATTGTCTCGGGAGTGATATTCTCATATTGCCTATGAGACCAAAATCAGCCGTCAACAGTTGGCGCCGTCTGTGGGGAACTCAACAAGAAGCAGTTTGCGTAGTAAGACAATGGCAGAAGGTGGAAATCGCCAGTCATCGGGGAGTTCAACAGCAGAATGGATGGAGAAAATGGAGGAAAATATGAGGAAAGATAGGAAAGAAAATCAAATCCTTCTGAAATCCATGATGAACAAACTGGAGAGGATGGAAGAGACGAATAATGAGAAACTTGTAGCCGGAACCACTCGGAGAAGAGGCGAAATAGAGGAAGGAAAAAAAGGGTCGCATATGTGAGTGATGACGATGAACCGAGGAGGAAGGGTCCCTACGGATTGAGGTCCGTAGTGGTAGAAAAAGATTTACAAACGGAGGATACGTGGGAAGAAGAAGAGGGGAGACAGTCGCCAGATTCATCATGTGATGGCCCTCGCGATACCAGAAGGGGAAACATGAACGATGGTGAAACTGGACGGGAAGTCTCAAGTCATGAGGAACGCCGCACCCGTGGTGACAGACGCGAATGAGGCCGCGGGAGGCGGCATAGTGACACAGATGGCAGTATAAAGTCTTGGTTAAGAAAAGAAATGGCCAAGTGGGGAGTAAACCCCAAAACTGATACAGCAGATGCTCGGGACGACGAGGTTGAATCTCCATCCACATAAGAAATAAGGTCGGAAAAATTCCCAAGATGTTTCAACATGCCATCCAAGACGCCCTACAAAGGCCATTCAGATCCAAAGTCCCATATTGAAAGTTTTGTTCTATTAATGGAGGTCCAAGGAGTAGTAGGGGATGTTGTTTGCAAAGTTTTCCCCTAACCTTGGGAGGATCTGCCATTCTATGGTTCAGAAGTCTAGCCCCAGGAAGCATCGGAAGCTTCACGCAACTCAGGAAGTCATTTGTTCGACACTTCAAAGGGGCATGCGTCCCAAAGAAAATGGTGGGAGAATTGAGACTGATGAAACAGAGGGATGATGAGCCCCTGAGGAATTTTATTAAAAGATACCACAATTTGGTGCTCGAGGTCGGAGCGTACGAGTAATTGGAAGCGCTAGAAAGTCTCAAGGGAGGTCTGAAGGTCGGGAAGTTGTGGACTCACCTGAGGATTCAAGACGTATCAGATTATGCCACTGCCCTGGAGTTGGCCAGGAAGTTTATCTTAATAGAGGAGGGGAAAAAGATTGTCCAGGGAGTAGACACCCGAAAGACTAAGATACGCAGGTCAGACAATCAGTGGGATTCGATCAGAAATTTGAGGAGACCAGTCCCGGAGCAGAAGAAACTCAGACCGACACCTCCGAGTAGTCATGTTCAAGAGATAAAGTCATCTGTCCAAGTCAACCGTGCCACGGAGAGGACAGTATACACCCCCCTGAACAAACCTATGGCCCAGATAGTTCGGGAAATCCAGGATAAAGGTCTGTTGGCCGAGCCTAATTTGAGGAGGTTCCCGATTGAGGAGAAAAATAGTAGGGCTTACTGTATCTACCATAACGTAAGGGGACATGCCACGAATGGGTGCAGAGACCTGCGGGAGCAGGTGGAAGACTTGGTGAAAGAAGGCTATCTCAGTGTGTACATAGACCATTCGGTTTTTGAGGTCGACCAAAGTTGATAGCGGAAGTCATCCGGCCGGATGCGTGGAATGCTGAGATGCATAAAGGATGTATTAAGAAGAGCCTTGCTTGTAGTGACCATTGTAGAGTTGCAAGAAAGGCAACAGATCCCAAAATGTGAGTAAGACTTCTTCTGTCTTAGGTTGACATTTGATTATGCTTATTTGTTATGGCCCACACAAGGGTTTTGATATTTGTTTTACGACTCGGGTCTGCTCTTGTACCGCCGAGATCGATGTTTCTTTCCGGCTCGGGTCTGCTCTTGTACCGCCGAGACCGATGTTTCTTTCCGGCTCGGGTCTGCTCTTGTACCGCCGAGACCGATGTTTATTTCCGGCTCGGGTCTGCTCTTGTACCGTCGAGACCGATGTTTCTTTCTGACTCGGGTCTGCTCTTGTACCGCCGAGATCGATGTTTCTTTCCGGCTCGGGTCTGCTCTTGTACCGCCGAGACCGATGTTTCTTTCCGGCTCGGGTCTGCTCTTGTACCGCCGAGATCGATGTTTGTTTCGGCTCGGGGCTGGATTCGTTCCGCCGATGCCACTTGTTTATTCTGCTCGGGGCTGGACTTCGTTCCTCCGAGGCCACTTATTTATTCGGCTCGGGGCTGGATTTCGTTCCGCTGAGGCCGCTTGGTTATTCGGCTCGGGGCTGGATTTTATTCCGTTGAGGCCTTATGGTTCTTTCAGCTCGGGGTCGGGTTACGTCCCACCGAGTCGGATTATTTGGACTGAGGATGTAACATCCCCCAAAGCCAAGTCTTTCTTTCAGCTCGGGGTCGGATTACGTCCCACCGAGTCGGCTTCTTTGGATTGGGGATGTAACATTCCCCCAGAGCCAAGTCTTTCTTTTAGCTCGGGGTCGGGTTACGTCCCACCGATTCGGCTTCTTTGGACTGGGGATGTAATATTCCCCCAGAGCCAAGTCTTTCTTCAGCTCGGGGTCGGGATACGTCCCACCGAGAGACTTATCATCGGCATGGGATCGGAGCATCTCCCCCATGATCGGCCCTCTATTGGTCTGGGGAGGGGACATTCCCCTAGAGCCAAATGTTCTTCTCAGCTCGAGGTCGGGTTACGTCCCGCCGAGTCGATCGTCATCAGCATAAGGGCAAAACATTTTCTCCACGGGTAGATATCGGGATCCTCGTTGACTGAGCACATGAAGGTGGAATGAAGGACCATATTTGCAGGCAAGACATTTTTCTCTGCGGTTCCTAAGGTGACCACCGACGGATTCATCGGCACACTATCTTTTTTTATAGTTCCCGGCATCAACTCGCAAACTCGTTTTTACCGAGAACTAGGGGATAGATGTTGATGATGTTTTTTAAGCACTATGATATTTAAGTGGTACGGCAGGGGTAAAAGGGTAACTCCCTTGTTGATCGAGATCATTAATGCCGACCCGACCACATGAGTGAGGGGCCGAGCACTTTATGATCGGTAACCGAGCACTTGAGTTCAAGATGATCGGACAATTGTCAGGTCGACAGCAGCACTCTCAGTACAAAAGACTATCATGACCGACCTCGTGAAATCCGAGCATAGGGCAAGACATGTTCGGGAAGATAAGGAATTCTATCCATACAGGATAAGATAGTAAGTTATCTTATTTTCATAAAGAGAACTGATGAGTCAGTATCCTAAAAGGATAAAAGAAGTAAAAATAGTTTTAAAAGTATGAATCCTGATAGGAAAATGAAACCATCTCCAACTGGGAATTCTTGTACAAATAGGAATATGATTTCTTCACCATTATAAATAGAAGGGTAGAGTGAGTGTAGAGAGGAGGGAGAAGGAAGAGGAAGATCATTACGATCAGACTTGTAAAACATAAGAGATATCAGAGAAGCATATCTCAGTAATAAAAAGTATCACCCGTTCTGTGCCCGTGGACGTAGGTCGGATCTGATCCGCCGAACCACGTTAAATCTCATTGTTGATTGGTGTATTTATCTGTCTTTTGCTAAATTTGCTTTTGGTTTCCCCTTAACCGAACAAATTCACTATTGAGGGAGGATTGTCTCGGGAGTGATATTCTCATATTGCCTCTGAGACCAAAATCAGCCGTCAACAGTTGATAAGAGGCTAATTTGGATCGGATACATTTATTGTCATTTCCGTCTAAATATGGGTAAAATCATCATATGAAAATGGATCCACACAGAGACTCGGTACGTTAGAAGTGGATAAATAAATAATTTTCATATCTATTGATTAAACGAGACGAGTACTGATATTAGCATTCCTATGCCATAACTACTATGTCGTCATCCCTATACGAAATTAGTAATTTCGGATAGAAATTGATATATTTTATAAGTTTTCAAGTTTAACTTAAGTTTCGCTAAATTTGGAGAATGATAATGTTTTCAATAAATAAATAAATAATTTATTGTATTATTTAAAAAAAATAGAAAGAAAGAAAGAAAGTGCTTGAAACAGCAAAAATGATCCGTCTTAGGGTCTGATATTGTCATTGGACAACCTTGTCTTCTGTTGTCGTGTGTTCCCACTTAGCAGCTTTTTTGTCTTCTCCTTTTTCCCAATTCCAATTCAAGCCCTAGCTAGCCACCCCCTTTTCTTTTTAAATTTATTTTATTATGTATTTATTTTCTCGAGGGGTTTATGTTTTTCTTTCTTTCAGTTTCTCTTTCCCACCACCCTCAACAGTAATGATTTTCTCGTTACAGGTATCGTTGTTGAGGAATCTGAGGAGTTTTGGTTGTCAAAAAGTGACAGTTTTTTACCATTAGAAAAACAAAAACAGCCACAGCAAAGCAAGATCACCCCCCCAAAAAAAAAAAACACAAACAGAAATATTTCAAGTGCACGAGTGTTTGATTGATGATGTGATCTTCAAATCAATCAAACAAACAAAGCAAACAGTTCATTATCTCTATATTTTGGCTTCTGGGTGGCTATTGTTTTAGTTCTGGTTCTTCTTTTTTTGCCATTTTTTTTTCTGTTTTTTTTGTTGGGGCTTTGTATATTACTATAATTACCTTATTACCAGTACCCATATGTCCATGTCTCAACAAAGGCCATTTCAGATGGTGGGTGGTAACAATCCAGGAGATTACATTTACAATATTGACACAACTTTTACAAAAATCTTTGTGGGAGGGTTAGCTTGGGAGACTCAAAGAGATACCATGAGAAGTTATTTTGAGCAGTTTGGTGAGATCCTTGAGGCAGTTGTTATCACAGAGAAGAACACTGGCAGATCCAAGGGTTATGGCTTTGTAAGTCCTCCCTCTTTTGCAAAGTTGCATTCATTTCTTCGTTATAGATATAAAAACTAAAGCCCGTCTGTTTTGGGTTTCTTTATAATTAATTTAGGTCACATTCAAGAACCCAGAAGCGGCCATGCGAGCTTGTCAAAACCCATCACCGGTGATTGATGGAAGAAGGGCTAACTGCAATCTTGCTTCTCTTGGTGCACACAAGACTCGTCCCCCAAATCATCAACATGGTTTTTATCCATCTCCCTCATTTCAATTTCTACTCCTTATACAGTTCTTTTGTTTTTTTTTTACTATATATTATTCTGGATCACATCAACTTTTCAAGTAGTTAAATGCTCATTAAAGGGTAAAATATTTTATAAAAAATAATAATAATTTGCAGGTGGTGGGCGGTTTAGACCAGCACCAGGATTGGTGGCTCCGCCTGTTTATCATGGTGGCGTCTCATCAACATATGTCCATCAACCCACCGGTCAATATACATTTCCTTATTCAGCTTATGGGTAAGCATGAATATCATATTAAAAAAAAATTTGGATTCAATATTTAGTTGAATTGTACTAATCTTTTTTTATAATATTATATAGCGAGTGCTTGAGTAATAGTGATAGATTAATATGCAGTGACATATAAATTTCTATGGATTTGAATTCTTTGCTGAGTGTTTATATCTATTACTATGAATGCACGCAAGACTAAAGATTATAAAAAACTCGATCAAAATTCAACTATTATTTCTTAACTACCAATCAAAAATTACACAATACCGAATTCAAATCCTCAAAAAATATTAATGTTACATGCTTTCTCTTTATATATTTTTCCTCTGTTCCACTTTTGGCCCTTCTAATTTAAATTTGTTGGGTTTAACTTGTAGGTACACTGGATATTCACAAGACACGATGTATCCTTTGGTTAGTATCTCCATGCAAAGTGCTCAGATAACAATTAGGCTGCTATTACCTATTAACAAATGTTATATTCAGGTTTCATTGCTGTTGTTTTATCTGAGTTTTAATGGCATTTATATTTCAGAACTATTACAATCTTTATGGAGGCCAACAATTCTCGCCTTACGACGGATCTGGGGCATCAGGGTCACTTGGAATGTTTCACAATTTCTATCCAATTTATGCTCAATATGCACAGAGCTGTCAAGCTCAGGGGTTTGGGGTTCAGTATCCGCAAATGCTACAATATGCCTCTTATTTGCCTCACCATTATGGCACTTCAGGAATCCTGTCGCCTCCAACTTCTATGCCCGTTACAACTTCTGCAACAGGTAATACTTCCAACTTCTAGGCGCCGCGTCTATGCTAGGTGCGGTGCAGTTGCCAATCCCAAATCAGTGGGGTTAGGTGCTTGGTCGTCTGGCCAGCATTTTCTGACTATTTCCGGCTTTTTTTTTTGGCATTTTTCTCAACTAGCGCCTAACACGTTTTAAAACTCCGATTTCTACAAATTTATATATAAATTGGTTATGTTATTTGTTTCCAAAATCCAATTTATTTTTCTATTATAGCAGGTGTAACGACAGCAACAACAGGGGTGACTGGAACAGTAACAGGTGCTTCACAAGCCTCAGCAACAGCTTCTGAACAAAATTCATCAACATAATTGACTTCCCAGAACATAATGTCTTCTTACAAGACTAACAAGAATCCAAGAACATATCAAAGTCATCACCTATTCAGGGGAAAAAAAATGCCAACTTGGGTGAAGGAATCCAAGAATCCAGCATCAAAATGAGCAGCACTTGAGTGATACTTGAAGCTCGGTCTACTAACTTTCTTCAATTTATTCATGCACAACATTATTGTTTTTGAATTAGGGGACAAAAAAGAAAATCATATTCATTTACATATTGTTTATAAGGTAGAAGCTAAATATTGGCTTTGGATTCTACCTTGGATACTGATTGTCACATGATTATGCCTCGAATGCATACAGCATCCGAAGATATAACACTTGTTTATATTTGGAAGTGAATTGGTTCAAAAGATTGAATTTTGTATCTTTGAACCAAGATTGGTGGATGGGCTTGGCCATTAACTTGTAATCTCTTTGTTCGTTTTTCATGATTGATACTTTTTTAAGATAGGATTAGTTGGAAAAAGGAAATGTTATGTAGGATTCTCTCTTTTGTCTTTTTTTTTTTACAGATGCTTATCTCATTTACCTTTCATCTTTCGCTTTCAGTGGGCATTCTTTAATTCTTGCAAATCCTTTCTTTTTGCATGAATGTATGTGTATGGAATCCAAGGGGATCTCAGAAATGAGGTCAATGAATTTGTTACCTTTTCCTGTATCAAAGTTGAGCATGCATGCTGCTTGCATCATGTACTTACAATTAATCTATAACAATAAATAAAGTTTTAATGAGGATGTTACCTTTCATGTTTGTTTAGGCTTAAGCTTAGGCTTCCCTTTTTTTTTATTCCTCAACTTAACGTCCTGAGTTCGAATTCAAATGGGGCATTTCTTGTAAGAGTTTGGGGCAGCCGAGGATTTTACTTACTCCGCTTAAGCCCGGATCAATTGGTTTAACGACGAAATTTTCAACGTTTCTAAAAAATAAATATCTTGTATTTAACTTTTGTATATATCAATATAACTCTCGTTGTTATTAGGTCTGTTTAGCATATGATTAAACAAATACTTAGGTGTCAACATAATTGGGAGTTAAGATTTTATTTTGGTGTTGCCCTCGTTTCTGAGGTCATTTATTTAAAAATATAATAATCGATAAAAATATAAAAATCTAAGAAAAAATGTTAATAAACATGTCAAGATATTTACATTATTAGAAGACTCTATCCAATTATCTAGTTTAGTATTTCAATTTAAGTTATTCATTCCAAATTTAAATGGGAATAATCTCATTATCATTAATACGTTTTTGAATTAATTTAAGACTATCAAGTTTAATATTTATTAGTTCAATAAAAGAAACATATCAGCTTTTCATATTTTCCTCTTGGTATCAACACAGAAAATAAAGCTTACACTTAATTTGTTCTTGATCTCACTTCTGTGTGTATATATATTAATATATAAACATCAAATCAAATTGCCTCTTCACTCAGCTTTCCTGATCAATAAACTGTTAGGGTTGGTGCTATAAGCGCCAATTTCTTATGTATTTCCCTGTAAATATTTTATTAATGAATAAAATAAACAATTTCTATAATATAAATTCTTGTATTATATGGTAAAGACGTAAATGACCATAGAATGATTGGTTATGATACAGTTGGAAAAGCGTCGCAACTGACATTGAGCAATATCATAACAATATCATTCTTTAACTGTTTCTGGTCAAGGTTTACAATTACTTACTCAGTAACCCAAAACCCCAACATAAACACCACCACATCAGTGGACATGACCTTCATCTTCTCATGATGATGATTCTATCTAGTTATCTAATTTAAGATTTCAATTTAAGTTATTCATTAAAAATTTAAATGAGGGTATTATCATTATCATTAATAAGTTTTTGAATTAATTTAAGACTATCAAGTTTAATATTTATTAGTATAAATATGCAACTTCAATATTGTATTTGGGGTGGCAAATAATTCCAAAAAAAAAGCTATAGTATTTAATCGGTATCAATCCATGATTAATCATAAATCGTTATTTGAGTGATTTGACCTAGCCATTTTAAATTGACATTGATATATGAATGGTTTTGACCGATTAATCGACCGATTTCTAACATACGATTTCTTAAAAATCGTCTTATTTCAAATTTTAATCTATTTTTTAATTTTTCAATATCCTTTTTAGAGTTTTAGTTGATGCTTTTATATGAAAAAGATAATAATTCCTTTAAAAATGATTAAAAAATATAAATATGTTTTGATTTAAACTAATTATTACCGAGATAATAAAATTCTTAGATTGTTTAACATTTTTTAATCATTAATAAATGATTTTAGTGCTTTTTGGAAAATTCTTAGAGATCGTTTAGAATTTTTTTTAGTCTTACCTATACGAAATGTCAATTTTATCATTTCGATTAATTTTTGATTTTTTTTATTAATCGCAAATCACTCTTAATGCGATTTAATACCGATTTCTCATTAAAATATCCAGCAAAAAAGACATGTAGCTCACCATTTCATATTTTCCTCTTACATTTCTCATGATTCGGATATTTAATGATAGAATCGAAATTCTAGTACACACAATATCACTGGGATTTTAGAAAAATAGCCAATTTGGAGAAAATAAAGTTTTAGAGAAAAAACCAAGAGTGGTGGTTGTTTCAATCATCCTATTGAGTATTGAATATAAGCAGTCAAACCCATGGCTCCTCACGTGGGTTTGGTCAAATACGAGACATTACCATACCTGTGACTGTGAGTAGGGGTGGCAACTTGGGTCAGGATTCGTTTATTCGTTCGATTCGATTCGTTTTAAAGCGAATACGGGTTTGAAAAAATGGATTCGTTTAATAAATGGGTCAATTCGATTTGATTCGTTTATTAAACGAATCGAATACGAATTTAAGCTCATGAATTCGTTTATTCGTTTAGGATTCGTTTTATTATTTTTACTTACTAGTTCGTGTTAATTTTCAATTAAGATTCGAGAAATTATAACTAATTATCATAGAAAAATTAATATTTTCGATATTTGGTGAGGTATTTTTAGTCAATATATTAATTACATATTTCATATGTATATATTTATGAAGAATTAATGTAAATCAAGTGTGGTAAATTATTTTATTAAATAATATCATTGACTAAACGAATAAACGAATATTCGTATTCGATTCGTTTAATAAACGAATCGAATACGAATCCTGATATTAGGATTCGTTTAATAAACAAATCGAATACGAATCCATCATATTTTGATTCGATTCGTTTAGGATTCAATACAAATTCGATTCGTTGATTCGTTTTGTCACCCCTAACTGTGAGAGCTCAACTGTATCCCATATGTTGAAATCTGTACAGTCCCGTAGCTCTGACGCCCTAATGCTTAGGACCACTAGCCCAAGCCTTTATTGTAATGGAACGAAGGCAACAAATTGTACGTTTGTTCAAGTTCGACAAGGATCTGGACTACGATTGCGTCTGATAAAATTTCTCACAAACGCAAACAGAATTGGGTGCCATCCGAATTGATAGTTTGCTGCTAATTCAGCCCAATCCTTTAAGGAGAATGGGAAGAGCCTCAGTTTTATGGCCTCTTCAGTCACCCTATAGTTATTACCTTTTATTGACAGTTGATTTTCATTTCAGAGTAAATCAGTAAACTTACTCCTCGAACAATCTTCACTTAATTGTGAATTTATTTGGTTTCAGGTAACAAATACAAACTTAGCAAAATATGGAAAACACACAGACATGACAGAGGATTTAACGTGGTCGGGTATGACCGACCTGCCCATCTCTCGAGTTCGCTTGACTGACCTCTTATAAGCTCACTCTTATACTTAAGCTTTTGCTCTCTATTACAAGTGAAGAATGAGATTAGCTAACCATTTACAATGAATTCTCGATCCCTTTATATAATAGGGCAAATTCTACCGTTACTACAATCTCATGACGTCAGCCATGTGGATCTACCATTAATGTGATGACTCTCTTCCCTAACCGCTCTGTCGAAAATAGGCATGTCATCTGACATATCCTTAACTCATGCTACTATTGGCCACTGCCACATGCTACCTCCAACTTGTAATATATCATTTCTCATATGATAGCGTGTGTTAGAAGATAAGTCGGTGACCTGCTCCGGTCACATCTGACCTCTTGGAGAATGCGAGTTCCCATTTATGGCTTACCTCATCAGTGGCTTACTCTTAAACTTTAGAGTTGCTCACTTATATAAACCCAAGATATGAAAGGTTTGGTGCAAAAATTTGTGAAGAATTCTTTGGGTTTATATAGGTACTCCAAAGACAAGAAAATTAATTAAGAATCTGATGTGGGATAAATGCTAATTTAATCTTAGCCATTGGATCTTAATTTAGTGGTTTAATGAGATTATAAAACCCTAATAAGAGTTTGGGCCGAATTGGAATTCAAAACAATAACAAATAAAAAAAATATATTATTCACGTTACTATTCACATTACTATTCATGTTACTATTCACATTTTATTTATTTATTTATTTATTTATTCCAATTCCTAAAGTGCCCCTATCGTCATTCACCAATCCCTAAGCCATTATGGAACCTCATAAATGATCTGTTCAATAATTAAACACATTGAACTATTTATGAACAATTCCTACAACAATCATATATGCTGTTAAATTTGTACTGTGCACTGTTAACCATTGATTTCGACTTTGTTGTGTGTGACTTTTTGGGTCCCCTCAAGTTGGACATGAAATGAATCGTGATAATTTAATCGAACATAAATTATTCTCCGATCAGATGGTCATTCGATTTCAATGACCAAGGTTGACATCTAGCAACATGCCAAGGCCCCCAAATGAGAAGGAAAGATATAAATACCCATTCTGTATGCGATTTACATATGATACGGTCCATCGCCTCACTGTATCCCCACCGTTTGACCTAGGGTATGGAAAATATCTACCCATATAGTCAAAAGTATGATGTTGATAGTGTCATGAATCGTGCTAACCCAAGAATCTCACATGATTCTTCCACTGCGGCCACAGTCTCAAGCACTGATCACACATATCAACCTGCGAACTGGAATACTACTCTTATAAGAAAATATTATCCGAGAGAGTGGTGATTCTCTATTGTATCTTTACAAACTTCATGTGTTTCAACAAATAACCCAATCATACCCTTATGACCGGATCTTTTGAAATGGGGAAGGAGAATGTCAAAGTTATTTGATCCACACATAAGATTGTAAAGACCTCAAGTCTAAGGACTAGTCATACAATCGATACATGAAAGTTCTCACAGACACATGAGATAAACACTCCATGTGAAAACTTTCGGCTGTCAGTTCGATGGACACGAGCAACTCATGCATTCATGTGATACACCAAGCGGACGGATCTCCGCTAGTAGCCTATGAGATCGGCTACCCCACTTAAGGGCAGATCATATCATCATGCTAGTCTCTCCGCTTTGTGAACGCCCAGATTATTCACAAAACTATGACTAGGAACGTTTAAGAGTAATGATTCTCATAAGACGTGGAAGCCATCATCTTATTACTCCAAGGGCTTTATTACAGTGTTTGATGATTCATATAATTTATGTAAGACATGTATAATAAAGATTGTCATTTTAATAATTAATGAAAATATTACAAATACATGTACATATAGCTCATCCACAAGTTGGGTATAGGGCATATCCCAAACAATCTCCCACTTGCATTATAGCCAACTAGTATGAATCTGGACACCATACTCCCGGGTGTGCCTATCATGCTTTTGTTGAGTCAGCATTTTAGTCAGAAAATCTGCAAGATTATCTTCTGTGGGTATTTTCACTATAATAACTTCTTTTCTCTCAACAATCTCCCTGATGAGATGAAATCGCCTGAGTACATGCTTGGATTTCTGATGGGACCTTGGTTCATTTAATTGAGCAATGGCGCCCGTATTGTCACAGTACATCGTGATGCCATTCTTTATCGCGGGAAGCACTTCCAGCTCCATGATGAACTTCTTTATCCAGATATACTCTACTTATTTAGCTGCCTCAGATGCTGCAATATAATCGGCTTCAGTGGTGGAGTCCGCTGTAGTTGACTGTTTTGAGCTTTTCCAACTGACAGTACCGTCATTCAAAGTAAACAGATATCATGTTTGCGATCTGCTGTCATCCCTATCGGTCTGAAAGCTCGCATCACAGTAACCAATGACTTTCATCTCAGAACAATCTCCGTATGTCAAAAACACATCCTTAGTTCTTCTCAGATACTTGAGGATTGTTTTAACAGCTGTCCAGTGTTGCTCACCAGGATTTTCTGATACATGCTTGTTATGCTAAAAGCATAAGAGACATCAGGTCTTGTACATAGCATGGCATACATGATAGATCCTATTGCTGAAGCATAAGGGATCATACTCATGCGCTCTCTATTTGAATGAGTATGTGGACATTGCTCCTTAGATAATTTGATTCCATGACAAGTAGGTAAATTACCTCTTTTGGAATCTTCCATTTTGAATCTTTTCAAAACTTTATCTATGTACGTAGATTGATAAAGTCCTAACAACCTCTTAGATCTATTACGGTAGATCTTAATACCGAGGATGTAGGCTGGTTCTCCCAAATCTTTCATGGATAAATTCTGAGATAACCATTGCTTGGTGGCTTGCATCATGGGAATATCATTCCCGATGATTAATATGTCATCGACATATAATACAAGAAATACAACAGCACTCTCACTACTTTTCCTGTAAACACAAGGCTCGTCTACATTTTTGATGAAGTCAAATTCTTTGATTGTCTCATCAAATCGTATATTCCAACTTTTGGAGGCTTGCTTGAGTCCATAAATGGATCGTTTAAGCTTGCATACTTTATTATGATCATCCTTAGATGCAAACCCCTCAGGTTGTGTCATATAGACTTCCTCTACGAGGTTCCCATTAAGGAAAGCTGTTTTGACATCCATCTGCCAAATCTCATAATCAAAGTGTGCAGCTAGTGCCAATAAAATTCGAATGGACTTTATCATTGCAACAAATGAGAAGGTTTCGTCATAGTCAATTCCTTGGATTTGTCTATAATATTTCGTCACCAACCTAGCCTTATAGGTTTGGATGTTGCCTTCTGCATCAGTTTTATGCTTGTAAATCCACTTGCAGCCTATGGGTTTTATCCCTTCAGGTGCATCCACCAAGTCCCAGACTTGAGTCTGATACATAGAGTCTATTTCGGATTTCATAGCCTCAAGCCACTTGAATGAATCAATGTCTCGCATTTCTTCGTCATAACTGGTGGGATCGTCATTATCAATGACTTGATCATGTTCCTTATCAATATGGAAACCATATCTTTCAGGCTCATATCTTTCCCTACCAGACCTTCTAAGTTCATAACCTTGTGGTTGTTCTGTCGCTGCCCTTTTGAGGGGCATGCGGCTTAGTTATATGTTAGTTTGTTCTTCTCGTACCTCATCGAGGTCAAGTCTACTCCCACTATATTTCTTGAGAAGGAATTCATTCTCTAAAAATTTAGCATTTCGTGAGACAAATGTTCTTTGTTCATTTGGGACGTAGAACACTTATGCTCTTGAGTTCAAGGCATATCCTACAAACTTACATTTAATTGCCCTATCATCCAATTTGTTAGTTTGTGTGAGCTTAACATATGCGTCACATCCCCAAACTCTTAGAAAACTAAGACTATGACGTTTCCCAGACCATAACTCATATGGTGTTTGACTAACAATCTTGGAAGGAACTTGGTTTAGTAGTAGTGTTGCAGTTTCTAAAGCAAGACCCAAAAATGAAAGAGGTAGATCTGTGTCTGGCATCATTGATCGGACCATATCTAATAATGTCTGATTTCTCATTTCGGAGACCCCTTTATGCTGTGGAGTTCCCGGAGGAGTCCACTGGGAAACAATGCCATTTTCTCTTAAGTAATCTTGAAATTCGGTTATTAAGTATTCACCATCTCGGTCAGACCTTAGTGACTTAATACTTTTATTAAGCTGGTTTTCTACTTCAGCTTTGAGTACTTTGAATTTCTCAAAGGCTTCAGATTTGTACCGCATAAGGTACACATATCCATATCGCGAGTGATCATCGATAAAGGTAATGAAGTATGAGAATCCACCTCTAGCGGTGACTGACATTGGTCCACATACATCAGAGTGTATGAGTTCTAATGTCTCCGCTGCACGCTGTCCTTTATCTTTGAAGGGTAATTTGGTCATTTTACCAAGTAAACAAGACTCACAAGTTCCATAAGGTTCATATTTGAAGGGTCTGAAATACCCATACTTATGTAGCTTAGTTAATCTTGTTTCATTGATATTACCTAAGCGACTGTGCCATAGAAGTGATTTATTGAGATTATTCGAGTTAACGTTGTATATATTAGAGGTTGAACATTCTTTGTTAGTTTGTATGACATATATACCATTATTCAAAATACCATCTCCATATTTTATTTCATTGAAATAAATAGAACATTCATTACAATTTATTAGGCATGAAAAGCCTTTATTACATAAAGAAGTAATTGAAATGATGTTCTTTACTAGATAAGGTACATAAACACAATCTTCTAAGTCTAAAACTAAACCATTCGACAAAACTAATGAATAAGTCCCCACGCACAATGCAGCCAGTTTTGCTCCATTACCCATGCGTAAGTCAACCTCCACATGACGGAGTCTCCTACTGTTTCTCAGGCCCTGCACATTGTTACACAAGTGAGTCCCACAACTGGTGTCAAGCACCCAAGTATAAGGTTCAGAGTTTTGAGAATATAGTTCAATCATATACAACATACCTTAAGCATTGGGCTTCTTGGCCTCTTGGGCTTCCTTGGCTTTCAATGATCTGCAGTCTTTCTTCCAATGACCCTTCTTTCCACAAAAGAAACATTTTCCATTTCCATTTTTCTTCTCCACCTTACCATTGGGCTTTACGTGATCTGGAGCCTTGGCCTTGCCCTTAATTTTCTTTGGGCCTCGTGGCTTCAGGTCCGTACCCGTAAGCATGACAGAGGTTTTAAGCTCTGGTTTCAAGTCATTCTCTGCTTGCTTTATCAGATTGTGCAATTATGCTAAAATAGCTTCTTTATTAGACAGATGAAACTGCATAATAAAGTTAGAGAAGTCTTTTGGTAAGGACTGAAGAATTAGATCGTGACCTATCTCATGATCCATTATGAACCTGAGGTTGGCCAATTTTTCAACGTGGCCAATCATCTTAAGCACATGTCCACTAACAGATCCTTCCTTATACCTTGTTTGGAATAAGGCACATGACACTTGAAATCTCACGATATGATCCATTAAGCTCTGGTTTCAAGTCCTTCTCTGCTTGCTTTATCAGATTGTGCAATTATGCTAAAATAACTTCTTTATTAGACAGATGAAACTGCATAATAAAGTTAGAGAAGTCTTTTGGTAAGGACTGAAGAATTAGATCGTGACCTATCTCATGATCCATTATGAACCTGAGGTTGGCCAATTTTTCAACGTGGCCAATCATCTTAAGCACATGTCCACTAACAGATCCTTCCTTATACCTTGTTTGGAATAAGGCACATGACACTTGAAATCTCACGATATGAACGGAAGTTGCATACAACTCCTTCAAGTGAAAGATGATGGTTTGAGCATCCATATCTTCGTGAGCTTTCTGAAGTTCGTCTGACATAGAGCCAAACATTATGCAAACTGCTTGCTCATCATGTATTTTGGTCAGCATCTTCTGCGGTTCAGGGGGAAATGGTCTTTCAAGAACATAAAAAATATTTTCTTGTCGTAAGATAATTTTAAGGTTTCTAAACCAATCATTGTAGTTGTCCCCTTTGAGCTTATGCTCATCAAGGATGGAAAGAAGTGATAATCTGTTTGCCATTTGAATGTTTGTGAAATATTTTAACCCACCTGTTAAGAGAGAATGTTAAAATTAGGAATATGTTTTCATTAATGTTTCATAATAACATGGGCTTTTAATATTATGAAGTTGCTCACAGTCAATTATTTTAAAATTTTAAGCAAATCGCATCAACCCCAATATGATGGATTTTTTGTAGGCAAGGATCTCATTATCATAATTTCATAACTTCGACTAGGGCCGGTCGTTATAAAATACGATAATTAGGTAGGTTCCCAACCAATTTATGATATAAATCACAATTCCTTGATCATTGGGTTGGGCAATCAAACATTTCATAGCTTATGCTAGTCCTTGTGGACACCTAATCTTTGCCACTAAGTTATAAGACCACGCCTAAGGGTCGCTGCGTCTTATGACTTAGAAAAGTCAAACCATTATCAATAGTACGATTTATGGACAAATTGGTATTGGTTAGTCTGGTAAAGCCTAGTCCTGCCAATACGATTTAAGCCATTTGGGTCTATACTTTACAATGGGAGGCAAATTTTAGACCTAAATTATTATTGAGGATTTTAGCAAGTTTAAGTGAATAACTGTCAAATGGATTCCTCCATTGAAAATTCCCCAGAGGGAGGGTGAAGCGAACTCTCTTAAATACCCTTACCTCTTAGGCTCTTATTGCCTTGGTGACAAGAATAAACAATAGATCCTCCAAATTAGTCCAACACTTTTAAATATGCTTAAGGCAAGCTTTGAGTAAATGATTATCTAGATGTCTTCACAACTTTTCCTTTTGGCTATAAAAAGGTACTGAGTGAAGGAAGTCACCAAATCATTATCTAACTCTAGTAATACCTTTGGTTAAATTAACTTTAGTTTGGAAAGTTTTATTAACGCATTGGTCCCACCTCATTGTATCTTTTATAATGTCTTTTATTATAAACAAGTGATTTATATTTATTAGCCTTAAAGGTAATAAATCTCTAAGTTCATCACAGAATAATTACTTAGCTAAGGGATAAGCAATACACTCTCTATTTCCTTAGAAAGTCTCTAGAAGCTTGCACCCTAAAATAATCATGCCAATTCTAATCATACATAGAATCATCAAACATATGAGTTTTAATATGTTGGAATTATTTTAGGCATTAAATAACTTTGATTAATATTTAATTATGATATTGCATTTTATTTTATTCAAATAAATTTATTATTCATATTTTTTACAGATGCGTGAACTTTAAATGTAATTTCACAATTCAAATCTTAACCAAATCATGCAAAACTTATGCCTAAAATTAAGTTCAGGGTGTTAGTTTTCCAACGAGCTTTTACACACCCAATTTCGAGTTCAAATGAGAGATAACTAATCAAAACTAAAACGGCGCGCCGATACCACTGTTGGGAAGCGGTCGCGAGTGCGCAACGGAAAATTAAATAAATCAAATTATGATGCTGCTATCTCTTTGCCCAAGACCCATTTGTTTTTTATTATTCTACAAGCCTAGGCATGTTACTATATATTCTAAGCATAAAAACTCATAAAACATGCAAAAAATATAAACCTAAACATGCTAACTATCATAAGAACTCTAATTAAAATAAAGAAAGAAAAAGACTTACTTGAACCGAAGACTCCTTCAGTCCTCCCTCCAATCTACAAGCTTTTCTCGAACTCAGCAAGCTCTTCACGTTCAAAAGAGCCACCCAAGTGTGTGGCCTCCAAAGGTGCACACACCAAAGCCAAAACTCAACGGCAAGACTACGCCTTGAGTGCACGAGTATTTTGCCCTTGGTGCTAGCCTAGACAAATACCTCAAAACTTTTAACTCTAGATTCCTCTAGTCAATTAGACTTAAGGATCCTAAAAATTAGTGGCTTACTCTTAAACTTTAGAGTTTCTCACTTATATAAACTCAATATATGAAAGGTTTGGTGCAAAAATTTGTGAAGAATTCTTTGGGTTTATATAGGTGCTTTAAAGACAACAAAATTAATTAAGAATCTGATGTGGGATAAATGCTAATTTAATCTTAGCCATTGGATCTTAATTTAGTGGTTTAATGAGATTATAAAACCCTAATAAGAGTTTGAGCCGAATTGAAATTCATAACAATAACAAATAAAAAAATATATTATTCACATTACTATTCACATTACTATTCATGTTACTATTCATATTTTATTTATTTATTTATTCCAATTCTGAAAGTGCCCCTATCGTCATTCACCAATCCCTAAGCCACTATGGAACCTCATAAATGATCTGTTCAATAATTAAACACATTGAACCATTTATGAACAATTCCTACAGCAATCATTTATGATGTTAAATTTGTACTGTGCACTGTTAACCATTGATTTCGACTTTGTTGTGTGTGACCTTTTGGGTTCCCCTCAAGTTGGTGTTGGGTTTCTATTAAGTCCCAAGGATCAAATCAAGCAATGAAACACATATGTGAATACTCGTAAAAGCATGGCGGAAACATACTTACAACGATCGGTTGTGGCGACGCGAGGAACAACAAAATCTTCAAGCTTTTTCCCTCCAAGGTTCTCGGCAATTACAGTTTTTTTGTCCTCCGAAATTTCAGCCATGGTGATCCTCAAAGCTCCAAGCTTTGTTTGATGATTCCATGCTCATGAAAAACATTCCCTATCACCTTTGTATGTCCTCTTTTGAGTGCTAGCTCTTGGTAATTTTTGCCACAAAAATCACCATGTTGCTTCTCCTTAAATTCGGCAAAACCAGAAAATAGAAGAATAAAAATGGCCTAAATCCAAGAGAGAGAGGAGAGGAAAGTGAGAAGAAGATGTCTTGTTTTGGTTTCAAAAACCTAATGAAAAAAATATACCAAAATTAGTCAAAAGCTTTTCCAAAAAGCTAAGATAATTTTGGAGGAAAATTTGCAATAAATGCAATCCAACAACTCACATCACTCATGAATAGTGACTGGTTGTCAATCACTCAAAGTGACAAGACATCCATCACTTGAATGATGTGCGATGTGATTTGACGCGTGAAGTGACTTGTGGGCCGCACTTGAATTCAAAATGCGAGTGTGCCCGCAAACACTCCCGGGCTCGGGTTCGCTAATTTCAAATTAACGAATTTTCCGTTACGACGTAATTAAATAATTATGCCTAGCAAAATCACTATTCACGTCGCTAACGAATTAATTCTAAATTAACTCGTTCGCTCGAATTAAATTCTAAATTTAATTCCGCGTCGAAATCCAATTTCGTATAATATATCGAATACATTATTTTATCGATTAATTCCAAATTAATCGTTTTCTCTCTTTAATTAATATTTTATCCCAGATAAAATATCTCCGTAATTAATCCCAGATTAATTTTCTCTCTCATCAAATTAATCCCAGATTAATAAACTGCGAGTCATACGTCATCGGTGAATCTTCGGGAAGCGACCCATGAGATCCCCGGATATGTTGGCAGTAAATCTGGTCGTCGGACTATCCGAACACGTAAGTACCTAGTACTACGTTTTTACCGATTTACAAGACATGGTTGGCTTCTAGGAAAGCATCATGCCTACCCAATTCTCCAGAAATATTCTTACTGGAATATGTGATCTATATCAGGCGTAGTATACGTAGTATTGCGTATTTCGATCCAGTATCGGATGTCACGTGTAAGGCCTGGGGCTGGAAATGTGTCTGCCCCGTACGAAGCACATATCAGATCTCTTGTAACTAGTCTCTATAATCGGATAAACATGACCTAGTCATAATATCCCGATAGCTGCAGCATATAAAAGAACCAAATCCGTATCATACGTGATCATCATCTCCACTATGACTGGAGTGATACTTCTGTCTCGACATCACACCCAATACACTACGATTCTCAATATACCCAGAAGAGGCGTACACAGAACCTATTAAAGCCCTCGAAGACCTAAACCAAAGCATATTGATTGTCGCAAGTATTAGCGGTGTAAGTCTCATGTTAAGACCAAATACACCTACCCTGATTCGGACTTCCATAGACACATAGTCATACTACCAATGGAATTCCGAGGGGTCTATCCAGAGCGAAGCTGTTTCCGTACCATCGGTAAACAAAACCTCCTATTACACTTGCATGAGTATCATATACCCAAATATATGAGAACTATGCCGTTATGCTCCCATAACACGCACAAGTGCAATACTAGTCTATTCCGCATTATCGATGTCCAGTCTCGATAATACTACGACTAGGGATTTTTAATGATTAAACCTTCGTGGATTGATACTGTCTCATATCATCTCAATTCAGAACTAATTATATGGACCTTCTATTATTTATACATCTTGGTAATCTAATTACAAATGATAGAATAGCAATTTACTTTGTCACATAGTTAATTTGTACAACAACACCATGATCTGTACAAATAGTGATGCTATGGGCCACAACTGTCCAACAATCTCCCACTTGGCCTATAGCCAATCACTCAAGTGTCCTACACCCGAACTATGTACGGTTCGCTCAAAGTTCTGCTCAGGAAATACTTTTGTCAGCGGATTTGCATGATTGTCATCTGATGCGATTTATACGATCATCACATCGCCACGATGTATGATCCGAACGAATAAGATGAATAATTGAAGTATATATCTGGATCGTTGATGAGACCATTAATTCTTTAGCCTGCGCTGAAGCCTAGCTCAGCTGCTAACAGAACTACTCCTAATCTGATTAGGATTATTATCGATCCAAAAGGCTTCTATTGCTGCCTCAGCTGCAGCAATAATCCACTTTTATTGTTTATTCGGTAATAGTATCTTGCTTGGAAGATTTCCAGCTCACTGTTCCGTTATTCAAACTTTATAGTACATTTGTTACGACTTATAGTCGTTATTATTGGTTTGGAGCCTTGCAGTAGTGAACCCAGTCACTTAAAGTTCTCATTCTCCATAGTATAATACAACATCCTTAGTTCCTCTAAGATACTTAAGGATGTTCTTCACTTCAATCCAGTGACTATCACTTGGATTGGCCTGATTGTGACTCCATATGCTCAAAGCGTATGAGACATCAGGTCGCGTACATTTTTCAATGTACGATTTCTCGGAGATTTTCAACAACTTTAAATCTATCCCAGTAGATCTTTATTCCTAGAATAAAGGTTGTTTCTACCAAGAATTCTACGGAGAATTTTTCATGAAAGCCAAGCTTTCACCGATTATATTATGGGAAATATCATTTCCAAGAAATGACATGTCATAATTACTTAGATTTTCACTTTCAGTGCGCTCCCACTAACCTCCTTATATACACAAGAATTATGTTCGTTTTGAATTAAATCATATACCATTATGATTACATCAAAACGATAGTTCCAAAAGCCCTAAGCTTGCTTCAATCCATCCATGGATCGAATTAACTCGCAAACCTTGTTTGCTCGTTTTGGTACGACAAAACCATCAGGATGTTATAAACATCCTCCAAAAGGTTTCCGTTAAGGAAAGCAGTTTTGGCATTCAGCTGTCATATTTCATGAATGAAATGTGCAGAATTAGCAAGCATTATCCAAATGGATTTATCCACGGCAACAGGTAAAAGGTTTCGTTGTAATCGACACAATGTTGATAACGATACCTTTTCGCTACAAGCCTAGCTTAGTACGTTGGTATGTTGCCTTCCATGTATGTCTTCCTTGAAGACTTATATAGTACCAATAGGCACAATGCCTTCCAGTACAACAACTAGTATCCAAACTTAGTTGGTATACATGGAATCCATTTCAGAATTCATGGCACTTTGCCATTATAGGGAGCCGATACCTTGTATCACTTCCTCATACGTAGTCAGTTCGTATTCCTCAATAAGATTGACATCTTTATGAGGTGAGATCAGAAACCCATACCTCCCAGGTTGTTTTCTGACTCTCTCCGACTTATGTGGTTCTTGTGTATTCGAAGATTATGGTATAGTTACATGCTTGATGAACTATATATGTTCCATTAAGGAATCGGTGCCTGGAATAGTATTACTGCGATTATCATCGAGTTTTACTTTCCTCTCACTTACCACTGCATACCGGTATTCCTCTTAGGAAAACCGCATGGTGAGCAACAATTAAATTGTTCTCAAGTGAGTTGTATAAGTACTATACTTTGGTCTCCCTAGGATAACCCACAATTAGGCACTTATCCGATTTGGGTTCTGGTTTGGTATCATCCAAACATATGCCTAGCATACCCAAGTCTTCAGGAATAAGAAAACCCGGTTTCTTTCCTGTTAATATCTAATATGAAATCTGTCAAACAGATTTTATGGAACCTTATTCAAAATAAGTTTTGCACTGTTTAAAGCGTATCCGTTGAAGGAAATGGTAGCTCAGAGCGACTCATGATTAACCTTATCATGTCTAACAAAATTCGATTTCTCTGTTTGGACACACCGTCAAATTGACGTGTTCCAGGAGGAGTCCTCATTGAAAGAATACTATACTCTTTCAAGTATTTTAAGAAACTTATTGCTTAAGTATTTTTTATCATGGTCTAACCGTGACGGTTTAATACTTTAGCCGATCTGTTTGTCTACTTCGTGTCGAAACTTTAAAAGTTTCTGATTTGTGTTTCAAAAGAAAATCATAACCATAACGTGATGCCACATCCGTAAAGGTCACAAAATATTCATATCCACCTCTAGCCTAGCTAGATATGGCCCACTTACGTCACTATGAACTAGGGCTAACAGATCAGTGGCATTTGTACTTTTACCAAGTAAAAAGTGTTTCAGGCACTTTGTCTAATAAACTAGATTCGTAGACATCATTTGAATAGAATCAAATCCATCCTAGTATCCACTCTTTAAAAGTGTGGATATACGAGTCTTGTTAATTGTGTCCCAGACAACAATGTCACTTATAAGTCTCAACTGATTAATTCAGTTTGAGCTATTTGTTTGTCCTATCATATGTTTGAGATTTATTTATATTCAAAATATAAATACTGTTCTTCACATCTAATGTGTTTATCTCAATATCATCTTTATTTAATAAAACGCTTTAGTATTCTAGAATATAAAGGTATACCCGCAACGGGTTAAACCCTGATATAGAGATAATGTTTCTAGTCAAACTAGTTACATTTTAACAGTTTCCTAATTTAAGTACAAACCCAAAGGGTAGTTCCTAAACTTAGGTTTCTACGGTTAAAACAGCGACTCTCGTCCCGTTTCCTATTCGTAGATCAATCTCATCTGAAGTCAGTATCCTGCTTACAGCAGATTCTGCACAACAGTACATATTCATGTACCACATTTAGTAACTAAAATCTAATTTTAATACTAGCAGTGAACATCTTTATGACAAACATATTTGAAGTCGGATCCTTGCCCGTCTTCAATTCCTTCATGTCTGCCTTGTCCATACGGAAGTCACGCTTCCGTGTCCCCGTTTGCCACAATTTAGCCAGACATTTTGGGATATGTCCTTTGTCTTCCCAGAAGATTATAATGATTTTGCCTTTGCCCATTTTTCCACACTCCAGAAGCATTTGGCCAAGCATTGGCCTTCTAGAATGTCGAAGTAAGATGCGCCTTGCGCTTCTTGCCTTATTGCAAACTTTGGCTTTGTCTCATTGAGCATAGCCATTAACTCTCCAAGAGTTTACAATTGCAATTTAGTACTTCTAAGATCTAAGAATAGATCTATGAAGATCCTTCAATTTCATTATCATACTATAAGGATCTAATCCTTAGTTCTGACTAAGAAATTAAGGAGTCTATTTGGCAAGCTTAATGGATTAAGCACTTAAGTTATCATCACATGAATAATTCAAATATCATGTTCTACTATTTGCTCAACTCCGGGCTTAGGCTTAAGATGTTATTTTATCAAATAAAGTAACTTCTTAGTTTTCAGGACTATCCTGATTCATTATTCCCAATTTGAAAATTAAAGTCGTTTAAATAACATTTTCACCCAGGATTATGTTTTAAACACTAATCTTTCAATTATCTTGATTCTAATAGTCCAACTATTTAATCAACGATTTTAGGTACTATTTATTATAATGATTACTATAGTCTAACTATATAATCAACTATAATTTAATAGGTTAAATTCAATTATATTGATTACTATAATCCAATTATAAAATCAATTATTAATTGAAATAGTTTTAATACAGTCCAACTGTTTAATTAAAACAAAGATAAATATTAGTCCAACTAATATATTAATTTATTGACGAAAAATTGAAATGAGCGCGTATGGCAAGTAATTAAACGAATATTGCAAATTTAATACTTGCCTCCCACTATTTTTCGGCGAGCCTCTAACCCTCTGTAGAGTACTCGGGAAACCTTGTGTCCCAGTGGGCTAGGATCCCGTTAAATAACACACAATCTTGACTTTGGCCAACAAATTGTATGATAATTAACTAGGTAGATCTCTAAGATCAATTGGATCCCATCAAATTCATAGATCCAGTAGGTGGACATCCAAGTCCGAAACATATATCTTATATATGCCAATATATCCAATATATTGCCTAACCTTTTTCCTCTGAATCAACTAAGCCTTGGCTTTGGCACAACAAACTTAGTGATCCCAGTTAAACGGAACCCATTGACCTTGGAAAGCTTCGTAATCAATGTCGATGGACAAGAAGTGATATTGACTTTGGCCAACAAATCACAACTTGGACAAGACAACGATATAGAACAAAGCCTTCATGATTCAAACACATCCTCGACGGACAAAGGTCTTGACTTTGGCCAACAAACCAATGCCAGTCTTGGATCTTGCAATTGCAGTTTTTTGTACTCCAAAATTTCAGCCATGGTGATCCCCAAAGCTCCAAGCTTTGTTTGATGATTCCATGCTCATGAAAAAGATTCCCTATCACCTTTGTATGTCTTCTTTTAAGTGCTAGCTCTTGGTAATTTTTGCCACAAAAATCACCATGTTGCTTCTCCTTAAATTCGGTAAAACCAGAAAATGGAAGAAGAAAAATGGCCTAAAGCCGAGAGAGAGAGGAGAGGAAAGAGAGAAGAAGATGTCTTGTTTTGGTTTCAAAAACCTAATGAAAAACATATACCAAAATTAGTCAAAAGCTTTTCCAAAAAGCTAAGATAATTTTGGAGGCAAAATTGCAATAAATGCAATCCAACAACTCACATCACTCATGAATAGTGACTGGTTGTCAACCACTCAAAGTGACAAGACATCCATCACTTGAATGATGTGCGATGTGATTTGACGTGAGATGTGACTTGTGGGCCGCACTTGAATTCGAAATGCGAGTGTGCCCGCAAACACTCCCGGGCTCGGGTTCGCTAATTCCAAATTAACGAATTTTCCGTTGCGACGTAATTAAATAATTATGCCTAGCAAAATCACTATTCACGTCGCTAACGAATTAATTCTAAATTAACTCGTTCACCCGAATTAAATTCTAAATTTAATTCCGCGTCGAAATCCAATTTTATCGATTAATTCCAAATTAATCGTTTTCTCTCTTTAATTAATATTTTATCCCAGATAAAATATCTCTGTAATTAATCCCAGATTAATTTTCTCTCTCATCAAATTAATCCCAGATTAATAAAGTGCGAGTCATACGTCATCGGTGAATCTTCGGGAAGCGACCCATGAGATCCCCGGATATGTTGGCAGTAAATCTGGTCGTCGGACTATCCGAACACGTAAGTACCTAGTACTACGTTTTTACCGATTTACAAGACATGGTTGGCTTCTAGGAAAGCATCATGCCTACCCAATTGTCCAGAAATATTCTTACTGGAATATGTGATCTATATCAGGCGTAGTATACGTAGTATTGCGTATTTCAATCCAGTATCGGATGTCACGTGCAAGGCCTGGGGCTGGAAATGTGTCTGCCCCGTACGAAACACATATCAGATCTCTGGTAACTAGTCTCTATAATCGGATAAACATGACCTAGTCATAATATCCCGATAGCTGCAGCATATAAGAGAACCAGTTCCGTATCCTACGTGATCATCATCTCCACTATGACTGGAGTGATACTTCTGTCTCGACATCACACCCAATACACTACGATTCTCAATATACCCAGAAGAGGCGTACACAGAACCTATTAAAGCCCTGGACGACCTAAACCAAAGCATATTGATTGTCGCAAGTATTAGCGGTGTAAGTCTCAGGTTAAGACCAAATACACCTACCTTGATTCGGACTTCTATAGACACATAGTCATACTACCAATGGAATTCTGAGGGGTCTATCCAGAGCGAAGCTGTTTCCGTACCATCGGTAAACACAACCTCCTATTACACTTGCATGAGTATCATATACCCAAATATATGAGAACTATGCTGTTATGCTCCCATAACACGCACAAGTGCAATATTAGTCTATTCTGCATTATCGATGTCCAGTCTCGATAATATTACGACTAGGGATATTTAATGATTAAACCTTCGTGGATTGATACTGTCTCATATCCTCTCAATCCGGAACTAATCATATGGACCTTCTATCATTTATACATCTTGGTAATCTAATTACAAATTATAGAAGAGCAATTTCCTTTGTCACATAGTTAATTTGTACAACAACACCATGATCTGTACAAATAGTGATGCTATAGGCCACAATTGTCCAACAGTTGGACATGAAATGAATCGTGATAATTTAATCGAACATAAATTATCCTCCGATCAGATGGTCGTTCGATTTCAATGACCAAAGTTGACATCTAGCAACATGCCAAGGCCCCCAAATGAGAAGGAAAGATATATATACCCATTCTGTATGCGATTTATATATGATACGGTCCCTCGCCTCACTGTATCCCCACCGTTTGACCTAGGGTATGGAAAATGTCTACCCATATAGTCAAAAGTATGATGTTGATAGTGTCATGAATCGTGCTAACCTAAGAATCTCACATGATTCTTCCACTGCGGCCACAGTCTCAAGCACTGATCACATATATCAACCTGCGAACTTGAATACTACTCTTATAAGAAAATATTATCCGAGAGAGTGGTGATTCTCTGTTGTATCTTTACAAACTTCATGTGTTTCAACAAATAACCCAATCATACCCTTATGACCGGATATTTTGAAATGGGGAAGGAGAATGTCAAAGTTATTTGATCCACACATAAGATTGTAAAGACCTCAAGTCTAAGGACTAGTCATACAATCGATACATGAAAGTTCTCACAGACACATGGGATAAACACTCCATGTGAAAACTTTCGGCGGTCAGTTCGATGGACACGAGAAACTCATTCATCCATGTGATACACCAAGCAGACGGATCTCCGCTAGTAGCCTATGAGATCGGCTACCCCACTTAAGGGCAGATCATATCATCATGCTAGTCTCTCCGCTTTGTGAACGCCCAGATTATTCACAAAACTATGACTAGGAACATTTAAGAGTAATGATTCTCATAAGGCGTGGAAGCCATCATCTTATTACTCTAAGGGATTTATTACAGTGTTTGATGATTCATATAATTTATGTAAGACACGTATAATAAAGATTGCCATTTTATTAATTAATGAAACTATTACAAATACATGTACATATAGCCCATCCACAAGTTGGGTATAGGGCATATCCCTAACAGCATTAGCTCCCATGGTATGCGAGACTATTAGGTCGGGTCAGTCCGGATGAATTAACTCCCTTCGCTTCCATGACATCTCTACACCTCGGGTCGGGTGATAAATGTGAATCAACCCCGACTTTTTCGTTGGGTCAGACGTCCATGTTCCTTTGGCTCGGGCCCTTGAACCTTGGAAATGGAAATCCCTTTTATACCATTCCTCGAGATTTTGACTCATTTGGGGCCGAAAACCACCATCAACACCTTTTTTGGGAAACGTTAGAAATTTCATCGTTAAATCACTCGACTCGGATTTTGAAGAAGCATGTAAAGCCTCCTAACTGCCTCACACTCTTACAAGTAATGCACCATCTGAATTCAAACCTAGGAATTTGATACTTTAATTATTACCCTTTAACACTAATCATACTAATCTTCTCAATATAGATGATCGGTTTTCCTACATCATTCAAAAGTCATGGTGTTTGATGACATCAGAAATACTCATACATAAAAATCTCATATAGTGTCTATATGAATCATGAATAAATGCAAGCTTATTAAGATCAATGAAAACCGTTTGGTGGAATCACACCAACCATAATTGCATGGTGTCTACAACTAAGCATTCATTGTTAGGCCGGATGTGTTGTTAATCACTTTTAACATGCATAATTTAACCAAATTAATAAATAGTAAACATGCAATCCATGAATTAAACATAAACTAAAAAAACATGAGAATTATTTATGAGTGGAAAATATATCAATATTTACCGCCCCTTTTACTTAATATTTTGTTTAGTTTCTCGGGTTTGATGAACGTTTTGATGTGTTTTAGTTTATTTTGCAGATAAAATAATATTGGGACTCAATGAAATCATTTAGGATGAAATATGGGTCAAATAAGGGTAAAAATTGGATTTGACATATTAATTTTGGAGATTGGAAACTTGAAAGGGCGTTCTAACGAAGTGCAGTTTCAGAAATTCCAGTTTTGCACAATTGTCGTTGTTTGGGCATAACGTTTTACTCTAATATCGGATTGAGCTGATTCAAGTTCTAGATTAAAGAAGACTCAATGATCTACAACTTTGAAGAACAAAATAATTTCGAATTCGGAATATTTCATGACCGAAATTGATGAAACATTGGAAGTGTGTTATGTGTAATTATTAAAATCATTTTCAAAGCAAAAAAAATAAAAATAAATAGATAATAAAAATAGTCAAGCTCCCACCAAACATGAGAAATTAATAATGGATTTGGTGGAGCAATTAGTGGAGGATTTGGTGGATGATTTGATGGAGGCAAAATTTTTCCTATAAATACCAAGTCATTTCATTTGTAAATTCATACTTTCTTCTTTGAAATTCCTTAAGAATAATTAAGAAGATTGTATCTTGTTTGTTTATTTACAGCTTTCAGTAATTAATTTCCGCTTTTGTATTTTCTTTTCTTTACTTTTCAGTTCTTACTTTCCGCAATTTACTTTTATGCACAATATTTTCCTTTCTTTACTTTTCAGTTTTTACTTTTCAAGTAATGAGGAGGTAACTCCCCCTTGCTGGGGTAAAAGGTAAAGCTTTTATTATTCCAATTTAGATTAATCTCCCCTAATTATAATATAATAACTATTTAAAATCTGACTTAACAAGGATACTACCATATTGGTCGGTTGGTAATTAGTTATAAATTGGTTTTAACCTGACTAAGCATGGATACCGCCTGGTTGGTCGGTTGGTAATTAATTATTAATTTGACTTAATCAGGATACCGCCTATATGGATGGTTGGTAATTATCACACAAAGTTAATATATTATATTAAAAGAGATATCTAAAATAGTAGTAATAAAAGTGGATTATTTTACCTCAACATTTTCTTTTATTTTACTTTTACTTTATTTACTTTTCAGCAATTTACTTTCAGCATTTACTTTTCAGCAATTTACTTTCAGCATTTACTTTTCAGCATTTAATTTTCAGTATTTAATTTCAGCATTTGCTTTCCGTCATTTACTTTTCAGTATTTAATTTCCAGCAATTTACTTTATGTCTTTTATTTTATTGAAGCTTTTACTACCCGTAAATATGTGTCGTAACTAAGTCAGTTATCTAGGGTTGTGATGAATTCCAATATCACCGGTTAATAAGGGGTTAAATTACGGTTTGGGTAATATAAATGTTTATTTATTTGAGCCTTAGTCTTAATGCATCTTGTTAACTGACAATTAATAAGATTGATTCGGTAAACTTGAAATGAGCTTGGAAAAGGGATTTTAGGTTTAAACCATATACTCAATAGCCCACGATCTTCCTTGAGGATAGATAACCCATTAATAGATTTCCTTACAGGATAGGAATATACCTGTCGGGCGGGGGTAGCCATAATTGGAACTTAATCTTAATGAATTCAGATAACTTGGTTAACATAGGAATATGATTAATTGGGTTATACTGGGTATTTGTATTTGGCCATCGGAAGAGGCTTTTACATAATTTCGTGTTCCAGGTTAATAAACTAATATATTACACAAACATAAAATAAATACTTCATCTTTTAAAAAGATATTGGAAGGATTCATAACCCTGGATAGTTTTATAAATTTGAATTTTCTTCAATCTACTTTCAAGCAATTTTATTTACTTGTTTTAAGTTTTAAAGTCACCACCCAATCAAACAATCAATCCAATAGATACTTGTAAAAATTTGGCTTCATTATTTAATAGCTTAGGTATTAAGTCCTCGTGGGATCGATACTTTTTATACTACTTGAACGATACGTGCACTTGCGTTATACGCGTGTGATTACACCGGTCAAGTTTTTGGCGCCGTTGCCGGAGACTTATCTATCTTTCACTATTAATTTTGAGGTTAGATCCATTTACTTGTATCTATTTTTTTTTACTTATTGTTTTTATTTTATTGTGTTTCAGGTTCTCAGACAGTACATGAGACGAACCAGAAGCTTTGAACTCCGACCGCTTGACCCAGAGATTGAAAGAACCATCAGAGTTGAGAAGGGAAATACGAGAAGGGCAAGAAGCAATCATTAACATGGAACCTGAACCTTTGAACGTTGCACCACCAATTCCCATTCGAGACAGAACCATTTCGGTGGTTGACAGTCTCATTTCTTGTATTGTACTTCCTCCCTTACCAGCAAATGCGGGTGATATCAAAACATGTATCCAGATGATTCAGCAGTTGGTACAGTTTGGGGGAAATGCAACTAAAGATCCTAATGTCCACGTCAGCAACTTCCTGGAAGTTTACGGTACTTTTAATTACAACCGAACAGCTGAAGAAGCAATGAGACTGCGGGTTTTTCCATATTCCCTGAAAGACAGAACTAAAGCTTGGCTACATTCGTTACCAGCAGGTTCCATCACAACTTGGAACATTCTAGCCAATAAATTCCTTGCAAAGTACTTTCCACCAGCCAGAAGTTAAGGAATGACATCACATCATTCGTGCAACAAAATTCAGAATCCCTTTGCGAAGCTTGGGAAAGATTCAAATATTTACTCCCGAAATATCCTCATCATGAGATCGCAAAGTGGCTACAAGTCCAAACCTTCTACAATGGACTTTCTGGAATAATGAGAACCACAATTGATGTTGCTGCTGGAGGAGCTTTGATGGCAAAAGGAGAAGATCAGGCCTGGGAATTAATTGAAGAAATGGCCAACAATAATTCTTTATGGCCAACAGAAAGGAGCATGATCCAAAGAATTGCAGGAATTTATGAAGTTGGAGCCAACACATCACTGAATTCTAAGCTGGATGTGATTTGCAAAAATCTGGAAACTCTTAACATGAAATTTAATGGTGGATCCACAAGTTTACCATTTGGAGGAGTACCTGAGTCAGAATCTTACAACCAACAGAAGAGACAGTGAACTATGTCAACAATTTCAACAGACAGAGGAATAATCCATATTCCAACACCTATAACCCAGGGTGGAGGAATCACCCCAATTTCGCATGGAGCAACAATTCAGGGCAAAAAAACTACCCACCACCTGGATTCCAACAACCAAATAAAAGCCATGAGCATGAAAAAGAACCAGGAATAGCATAAGTGCTATCCCAGTTGAAGAATCAAGAAGTAAAATACGATGTTTTAACAGCTATGGATCAAAATCAAGTAGCATTGAATCAAAGTCATTCAGCCTCTATTAAAGCACTGGAAAATCAAATGGGACAACTGGCCAATGCTCAGAGTTACAGACTGCCAGGAAATCTTCCCAGTAATACAGAACCAAATCCAAGGAACCGAGGGAATGAGCAATATCAAGCCATTACTTTGAAAAGCGGTACTGAAATCAACAAAGATGTTGGAATCAAGGCAACCATTGAAGAAGTTCCAAAAGATGCAGTTTCACAGATGGAGGAAAAAGAAGCAAAGGAAAAAGATCAAGATAGAATCACTTTACCTCCACATTTTCCTCAACGACTCCAGAAAAATAAATTGGATAAACAGTTTGCTCGATTCTTGGAGGTGTTCAAAAAGCTGCATATCAACATTCCATTTGCAGAAGCCTTGGAAGAAATGCTCAGCTATGTCAAATTCATGAAGACATTCTTTCACGAAAACGGAGATTGAGAGATTATGAGACAGTAGCATTGACAGAAGAATGCAGCGCCATCATTCAGAGGAAACTTCCCCCAAAGTTGAAAGATCCTGGCATTTTTATTGTACCATGCACCATTGGAGAACATTATATCGGCAAGGCTTTATGTGATTTGGGTGCAAGTGTTAATTTAATGCCCTTTTCTATTTACAGGAAATGCAAATTAGAGAAGCAATGCCTACCTCAGTCTCTCTGAAACTTGCTGATCGAACGTTCGCATTTTCGAGAGGTGTAGTTGAAGATGTGTTGGTCAAAGTTGACAAACTCATTCTCCCATCAGATTTTATTATCCTTGACATGGAAGAAGACAAAGATGTACCTATCATCCTTGGGAGACCATTCTTGGCTACAGGTCAAACTGTGATTGATGTATAAAAAGAGAACTAACCATGAAAGTTCAGGACCAAGAAGTTACTTTCAATGTTTTCAAAGCCATGAAATTCCCGAGCGATGAAAAGGAAGAAGAATATTTCAAAATTGATGTTGTTGATAATATCGTTCAGGATACTGATACAATTCCCACGGACAAACTTGAAGCTTGCATCACCAACATGACTGATAGCGAGCTAGATGCTGAAATTCTGGAATGTATCAACTATCTTGACAAGCCATTCCGATTCAAATCGACACCACGAGTGGAAAGTCTGGAAATTTCGAAGAAATATTAAATCAAGCCCTCAATTGAAGAACCACCACAGCTGGAGCTGAAGTTACTGCCGAGCCATCTCAGGTATGCATTTCTTGGAAACTCTTCTGAATTACCTGTGATTATTTCTTCTTCGCTAACATTGGAGGAGGAAGAAAAGTTGTTGAGAGTATTACGGGAACACAAGAAAGCCATTGGCTGGACTATAGCAGACATTCGAGGCATTAGTCCAACATTTTGCATGAACAAGATTCTGATGAATGATGAGTACAAACCCACAGTAGAGCATCAACGGAGACTCAATCCAATCATGAAGGAGGTCGTGAAGAAAGAAATCATCAAATGGTTGGATGCTGGCATCATTTACCCTATCTCAGATAGCACCTAGGTGAGTCCTATGCAGTGTGTACCAAAGAAAAGAGGAATTATTGTAGTCATAAATGAAAAGAACGAGCTAATTCCAACAAGAACAGTGACTGGATGAAGAGTATGCATGGACTATAGAAAACTGAATAAAGCAACGAGGGATGACCATTTTCCGCTGCCATTCATTGATCAGATGTTAGACAGACTGGCGGGACATGAGTACTATTGCTTTCTGGATGGATATTCGGGGTACAATCAGATTTCCATCGCCCCAAAAGATCAGAAGAAAACCACTTTTACATGTCCCTATGGTACTTTTTCTTTCCGTATAATGCCATTTGGATTATGTAATGCACCTGCCACATTTCAATGTTGCTTGATGGCCATCTTCTCAGACATGCTAGAGCAGAGTATGGAGGTTTTCATGGATGACTTCTCTGTGTTTGGAGATTCTTTTGACCACTGCTTGCAAAATCTGGAACATGTATTACAAAGATGCGAAGATACCAACCTGGTACTCAACTGGGAAAAATGCCACTTCATGGTGTAGGAAGGCATTGTTCTTGGACATCGGATCTCATAAAATGGTATCAAGGTAGACAAAGTAAAGATCGAGACAATTGAAAAATTACCTCCACCAACATCTGTAAAAGGGATTCGGAGCTTTCTTGGACATGCAGGTTTTTACATGAGATTTATCAAAGACTTTTCCAAGATTGCTAAACCTCTGTGCAATCTTCTGGAGAAAGATGTGCCTTTCAACTTCACCAAAGAATGCCAAGAAGCTTTTGAGATCCTGAAACAGAAGCTTGTTTCTGCTCCTATCATTGTAGCACCAGACTGGACCCTTCCATTTGAGGTGATGTGTGATGCTAGTGATTTTGCTGTAGGTGCAGTTTTGGGACAACGCAAAGCTAAGATTTTCCATGCCATTTACTACTCCAGCAGAACTCTGAATGAAGCTCAACTCAACTACACAACCACTGAAAATGAGTTGCTTGCAGTTGTGTTCGCTTTTGACAAATTCTGATCTTATCTGTTGGGTCCCAATGTGGTGGTCTACAAAGATCATTCAACAATCAAGTATCTGATCGTGAAGAAAGATGCCAATCCCAGATTGATCCGTTGGATACTTCTTCTACAAGAATTCGATGTAGAGATCAGAGACAAGAAAGGTACAGAAAACCAAGTGGCTGATCATTTATCAAGGCTCGAGAATTGAGATACAGCTGGCAAAGAACTAACAATCAAAGAAATGTTTCCAGATGAACAACTATTTTCCATTAAACAACAGGAAGTCCCTTGGTATACTGACTATGTCAACTATATAGTATCAGGAAAATGGTCGTTGGAATGGATAACTCAGCAACGGAATAAATTCTTCAAAGAAGTCAAGCACTATGTCTGGGATGAACTGTACCTGTTCAAACGATATGTGGATCAATTATTGAGACAGTGTATTCCACAGGAGGAGGTCAATAGTGTCATGCAGCATTGTCATTCATCACCTTATGGTGGACATTTCAGTGGAAACAAAACTGCAGCCAAAGTCCTACAATCAAGTTTGTTCTGGCCCACTATTTTTAAAGATGCTTATCTATTTGCTCTTCAATGTGACATGTGCCAGAGAACGGGAAATATTTCCATAAGAAATGAAGGACTTTGCAAAACATTCTGGAAGTGGAGATATTTGATGTATGGGGTATTGATTTTATGGGACCATTTGTTCCATCATTCGGAAACTTGTACATACTGGTTGTAGTAGACTACGTCTCCAAATGGGTTGAAGCAATTGCACTGCCGTCTAATGATTCAAAAGTGGTGATCAAATTCCTTAAAAAGAATATTTTCACTCGCTTCGGGACACCTCGGGCGATTATCAGTGATGGTGGCTCACATTTCTACAATAGATACTTCGATGCACTCCTATCCAAATACTGAGTTACTCATAAGGTTGCCACTGCCTATCATCCACAGTAAAATGGACAGGTGGAAGTTTCAAACAGAGAGATCAAACGAATCTTGGAAGGAACCGTTGGATCAACAAGGAAAGACTGGTCTGAAAAACTAGATGACGCATTATGGGCTTACCGAACAGCTTACAAGACACCTATTGGTATGTCCCCATATCAAATTATGTATGGAAAAGCGTGCCATCTTCCAGTTGAGCTTGAACATAAGTCGTACTGGGCACTGAAGAAGTTAAATCTTGATCCACAAGCTGCATGAGAGAAAAGACTTCACTAACTCAACGAATTAGAGGAATTTCGCCTACAGGCTTATGAAAATGCCAAGCTGTACAAAGAAAAGACCAATAGATGGCATGATAAAAAAAATAGTGCGCAGACAATTAGAGCCAGGACAACAGGTTTTGTTATACGATTCACGGCTGAAAATTTTTCCTGGAAAGCTGAAATCAAAGTGGTTAGGTCCATTTTTGATTACTCAGGTGTTACTATACGGAGTTGTTGAGATATACAACCCCAAGTCCAACAACACATTCAAAGTTAACAGCCAGTGTGTCAAACACTATTACGGAGAATCAATTGAGCGACAAAAAGAAAGTGTCACACTTTCAGATCCAGCATAACGTTCGAGTAATCATGTCTAGCTTACGACATTAAACTTAGCGCTAGCTGAGAGGCAACCCAAGCAATTTGTGTATATATTGTGATGTGGTGTGTTTTAATTTTTGTGTGTTTAGTTTTTCCAGGTTAAGACGCATTTCAGGATGGAAGAAGCTCTCGCAAATCTTCACAAGCAATTTCTTTCTCTCCCTCAAAATTCTCTGATGAAAGTGTACAAAACTCGCTTGGAACGGATGAGACTTCTGATGATCAAAGGTATTCCTAATGACATTCGTTGGGTAATCGAAGCACGGGTCCGATTAGCAGGTGAGTATTCTGATTCTTATAATTCTTATTTGCCTGATTTTGGAAAAAGCACATATGCAAAGAAATGTAGAGCTAAGCAAATGGGTGTTTGTTACAAATGTGCACGCTGGAATTACAATACTCGTTATCATTCTTTAGGAACGGTGTTTAATAATCGCGAAGATAAAATTAAATTCATTAGGAATAATGGGGATCATTTCAAAGGCTGTACATGATGAAGGCAGTCAAGTCTTGGGAATCATCCGAAAACCCTTGGCGGAGGCGAACCTTATTGGATCATCAAACGGTGAGGAACTAATCGTGCTAGGTATGTCTGAACGACTGGTAGAGATGATTAACCGTGCTGATGCTTTTATTGCTTTGCCAGGAGGCTGGGCACGATGGAGCAACTTTTTACAGTACTATCTTGGGCAAACTTGAACATGCACCAGAAAACCGCTTGGGCTATACAATGTTGATGGATTTTATGGTTTTCTTTGTGTGTTTATTGATGATGCCCGGAGAAATGGGTTCGTGTCAAAGCCTGTAAAAGAACTCATCTTTACTGCCAGAACTGTCCCATATTTAATTGACCAAATCTTAGCCTTTGAACCTCAAATTGACCCCATTCTTTCCAAGATAAACTGGTCCGATAATGATCATGGTAAGAGGCGTCGAATAAATCTGGATCTTAACCTTTAACTTTTCATTTAGGTGTAGAATTTCAGCTAACCAGGTACGGTTTTCTAAACTCTTCTTCTACTGTTTAAGACATTGGGGACAATGTCTCATTTAGTTTTGGGGGAGGAGAATAGTTAAATTGTATCTTGTTTTTATTGTTTTATTTTTAGTCAAAAATTTCCGAAAAAGCCAAAAAAAAAATTTGAAAATTTTTACAAAACACCAAAAAAATATTTTGTATTTTTGTGTTTTTATATGATTAATCAGGTGAAATTGGTGTGAGATAGTTGTGTAAGGAATTTCCATTCCTGAGACGTATCTCAACCTATTTTGGAACAAGTTAATTTTGTTTATTTCCTTTTAAATTATTTAATTTGTGAATTCTCCATAAAACTGACTAAAATGAATCTTCATATGCTCAGTTGACAGGTATTATCAGTATATATGGTAACATACAAACATGAGCTGTAATTGAAAAGATTGAAATATTCAGTGCTCTAGTTTAATTGGATGAAGCATCTATAAAAAGCGATGGAGTAAAAAAAAAAACGTATCAGATCCGAGTTATTAAGTCTGTAAGGGTGTTTTCACACCTAGTGCCCTAAAACCAACTGGTTTGGGAGTCACTGGCCCAAATCTCACTACATGGATCAAAGATGTTGCAAATATATATATATATATATCTGAAGTCTGAGTAATTAAGTCCGTAGGGGTGTCTTAACACATAGTGCCCTAAAGCCAACTGGTTTGGGAGTCACTGACCCAAAGCTCGCTACATAGATGGAAGATATTGTATATAAATAAAAAAATCAAGAAAAAATCAAGAAAAAATAAAAATAAAAAAAAAAATTATTCAATTGCTTAAAAAAGGTGTGAATTCTGATATAACTTTTGGACAAAAATATTACTCTCTTTTCAACTTCACTTGTGACTATTGTGGGCAAAATGAGTTGATTAATATTTTATTGGCTGTGTATATGGAGAATGGTAAAAATAATTGGAGAATTTACTTATTCGGTAATTTAGAAAGAAACAAAATAATTATTGACTTAGATAAGAAGTTTCACCCGTTTAGTCACTAACGTTTTTATTCTATTTTCTCTTGTCTTTTTACTTTTGTGTGCATTAGTTTTACTATCTTTTTACTTTTATAAGACATTTGTGGGTATCGTCGCTATAAACCCTCACGAGACTACAACTCGTCCACTAGGGACACCTAGGGGTTTAAAGGCTTGTTGCATACGCTAAATGCAACCGTGGTCCCTACTAAAATGGCTTAGTTTAATTTTAATTATTTCTTGTATTTTATTTTGTTTTTTTTTGCTCGAGGACTAGCAAAATGTTATGTTTGGGGGTGTGATGAGCGGAAAATATATCAATATTTACCGCCCCTTTTACTTAATATTTTGTTTAGTTTCTCGGGTTTGATGAATTTTGATGTGTTTTAGTTTATTTTGTAGATAAAATAATATTGGGACTCAATGAAATCATTTAGGATGAAATGTGGGTCAAATAAGGGTAAAAATTGGACTTGACATATTAATTTTGGAGATTGGAAACTTGAAAGGGTGTTTTCTAACAAAGTGCAGTTTCGGAAATTCTAGTTTTGCACAATTGTCGTTTTGGGCATAACGTTTTACTCCGATATCGGATTGAGCTGATTCAAGTTCCAGATTAAAGAAGACTCAATGATCTACAACTTTGAAGAATGAAATAATTTCGAATTCGGAAGATTTCATGACCGAAATGGATGAAATATTCATAAGTGTGTTATGTATAATTATTAAAATCATTTTCAAAGCAAATAAATAAATAAATAAATAATAAAAATAGTCAAGCTCCCACCAAACATGATAGAAATTAATAATGGATTTGGTGGAGCAATTAGTGGAGGATTTGGTGGAGCATTTGTGGAGCATTTGGTGGATGATTTGATGGAGGCAAAATTTTGCCTATAAATACCAAGCCATTTCATTTGTAAATTCATACTTTCTTCTTTGAAATTCCTTAAGAATAATTAAGAAGATTGTATCTTGTTTGTTTATTTACAGCTTTCAGTAATTAATTTCCGCTTTCGCATTTTCTTTTCTTTACTTTTCAGTTTTTACTTTCCGCAATTTACTTTTACGCACAATATTTTCCTTTCTTTACTTTTTCAGTTTTTTACTTTTCAAGCAATGGGGAGGTAACTCCCCCTTACTGGGGTAAAAGGTAAAGTTTTTATTATGTTATTTAGATTAATCTCCCCTAATTATAATATAATAACTATTTAAAATCTGACTTAACGAGGATACTGCCATATTGGTCGGTTGGTAATTAATTATAAATGGTTTTAACCTGACTAAGCAATTAATATATACCGCCTGGTGGTCGGTTGGTATTAATTATTAATTTGACTTAATCAGGATACCGCCTATGTGGCTGGTTGGTAATTATCATGCAAAGTTAATATATTATATTAAGGGAGATATCTAAAATAGTAGTAATAAAAGTGGATAATTTTACCTCAACATTTTCTTTTATTGTACTTTTACTTTATTTACTTTTGAGCAATTTACTTTCAGCATTTACTTTTCAGCATTTAATTTTCAGTATTTAATTTCAGCATTTACTTTCCATCATTTACTTTTCAGTATTTAATTTCCAGCAATTTACTTTATGTCTTTTATTTTTTTGAAGCTTTTACTACCCGTAAATATGTGTCGTAACTAAGTCAGTTATCTGGGGTTGTGATGAATTCCAATATCACCTGTTAATAAGTGTTAAATTACAGTTTGGGTAATATAAAGGTTTATTTATTTGAGCCTTAGTCTTAATGCATCTTGTTAAATTGCCATTAATAAGATTGATTCAGTAAACTTGAAATGAACTTGGAAAAGGGATTTTAGGTTTAAACCCTATACTCAATAGCCCACGATCTTCCTGATGATAGATAACCCTTTAATAGATTTCCTTACAGGATAGGAATATACCTGTCGGGCGGGGGTAGCTATAATTGGAACTTAATCTTAATGAATTCAGATAACTTGGTTAACATATGAATATGATTAATTGTGTTATACTGGGTATTTGTATTTGGACCATCGGAATAGGCTTTTACATAATTTCGTGTTCCAAGTTAATAAACCAATATATTACACAAAACGTAAAATAATCACTTCATCTTTTAAAAGATATTGGAAGGATTCATAACCCTGGATAGTTTATAAATTTGAATTTTCTTCAATCTACTTTCAAGCAATTTTATTTACTTGTTTTAAGTTTTAAAGTCACCACCCAATCAAACAATCAATCCATTAGATACTTGTATAAAAATTTGGCTTCATTAATTAATAGCTGAAGTATTAAGTCCTCGTGGGATCGATACTTTTATACTAGTTGAACGATATGTGCGGCTTGCGTTATACACGTGTGATTACATCGGTCAATTATTTATAAAAAATGATCTATAAAACCAAGTCGAGTAAACTCTGTCCTTAAGAACTATACTAGCTTCGTCTAAGTGCTCTTGCGAATTTCTTGGCTAATGTTCTCTTTGGATACCTAGTTGCTTCTTGTAAAAGGGACACTCATTTCTTTAAAAATTATGAACTGACCTGAAACTATATTCTTCATAATGTCCAGAACATGCAACACATTTTTCGATCTCAGTTCTTTCTGAATGTCTTCTTCAGAATCAATGTGTCTTGCCCTTCCATTTTGGAAGTAGAAGCATTTCTCATAGTTAGATGATCTTCATTGTCGACTTTTTGATATATAGAAAATATCCTACTATCAACACATATGTAGCGAGTAATTCCAATGTCTATCCATCATTCTCTCGGGTTTCTAACCAAGTTGGCTTCAATTATGACCGCTAAAAGATTCATTTCTGAAATTTCCTCAGCGATCTTCTCCCCCTCAGTGATATTGGCTTCATTTTTCTTCTTTGTAACCTTATTCTGAATCTTCTTGTTTCTGCCATCCTTAGCCATATGACCACATTTACTGCTAACATAACATTTCCCTTTGAATCTCTTGCTATTCCCTTGAGAAGAATCCACCTATTGATTCTCTCTTTTTACTACTATTTGCACACTCGACGATGTTGATCTTAGACTTCATAGTATTCTAGCTGGCCCCTTTTCTCGAACCTTCGGTTATCCTCTTCAATTCTCAATCAAACACTCAAGTCTTCAAAAATTGTTGTTTCTTTTTATGTTTTAGATAACTCCTAAAGTCATTCCACGATGGTGGCAATTTCTCAATAATGGAGGCAACTTGGAATGTCTGGCAAAGTTTCATTCCCTGATCCAGAATCTCATGGATAATTAGCTGTAGTTCTCCAAATTGAGACATAATTGTCTTCGTATCTATCATTTTATAGTCAAGTAATCTACCCACAATAAACTTCTTTTGTCTGTCATCCTCGTCCTTATATTTCTTCTCTATAGACTCCCATAAAGCCTTTGTCGACGTCACGCTTTGATACACTTGTAGAAAGAATTGTCAAGACCACCCACAAGTATTTCTTACACAAAAAATCGTCTTGCGACCATGCCTCTACAATTGTTGCCCTTGCTGTCTCACTTTGACCCTTCACAAGATCCGGAGGAGGAGTTTCTTTGAGAAACTTAGCCAAATTGAAATTTACACCACCAAACTTATCTGGTTTCTCTTCATGAGCGACCGATACTGTAATATTTTCCTAGCCATGTGTAACTGAGAATTATTCAAATGTGAACAGTTATTAATAAGTCTACACATGAAAAATGATCAAATTTATGATTCGGTTTGTGTGTTACACCAAAAATCCACCTGTTATTATTTTGGATGTAATGAAATTACACCAAATAATACAAGTTCTTGAATTTGTGACTAAAATCTCTTATGATAGGTGGAAAGGAGAAAATTCTCAGAGGACGAGGGGGGGTCCGGTGTAACACTTAAATCCATGTCATCTTAAGCTCTTATTGTCTTGGTTTCAGAATTTCCTTAGTCAATTTCTCATTTAAAATTTTTAGGTAGTCATTCTTAGTGTTACACTTTAATTCTTAACAAAAAGTACATTCAAACAATGTTATATTATTAACATAAACTTTATCATTAAAATTTTTGTGTTAATGTGTGATGATAATTGAAAATATTTAATTAACTTAAATCTATAATAACCAATTTTACTATTTTACTATATGATTTTCCTAATTTAATTAATGAATAAATGATGAGTGGTAAATCTATCACTATTTCCCACCTCAATTTAACCAAATATTTTGTATAATTTCTGAGTTTTGTGAACGTTTTGATGTGTTTTATGTTATTTTGTAGATAAATAAAGTTTCAGGACATTCTGGAGGTGATTTGGGCCAAAACAGTGAAAATTGGACGAAAAGGGCATTTTTGGTAATTTCCCGCGTCGCGACGCCTAAAATGCGCCGAACAGTGCTAACGTGCGCTGGGTCCACAAATCAGAATCTGAGAAAAGTTTGACTTTGCTAACGTGTGTCGTGACACGTGTCACCATCACAGCCGATCTGCTAACGTGCGCCGTGCCACGTGTCAGCATCCTACGGTGCCGACAGTCGCCATTGCCACATGTGCCACGTGTCACTCCACGTCATCAGCCACATCACCAGGTTGACCAAGTCAAACTTCCACCTCACCGCCACGTCATCATCAGCCAATCAGGAAGTGCCACGTGTCGCAATCCTACGGTGCCGACAGGTCTCTTTCCCACGTGTCGCCACGTCACGCTATGTCACCGCCACCGTCAGCATCAATCATTGAGTATCTAATCCTTATCTGACACGTGGCGGATAAGAATCTCATCGACCAATCAGAAGCCGCCATGTGTCACAATAATTGAAGCACAACCACCTCGCACGTGTCACCTTATCAGCTTATCCAGAATCTGCAAACCGACGAACCAGAGCGTGCCACGTCGACAGAAGCTGTCGTAGCGACGCCAAAGGCCCTGGCGTCGCGACGCTGGAAGCCTACCGAGCCTATAAATAGAGCTTCAAATTTCAAATTTAGATGTACCACTCTCTCTCTTCTCTATTCTTATGTAAAGAGAGAGTTTCTCTCTCTAGTTTCTTTTGTTTTAGTTTTGTAAATAATTTTAATTACGTTTTGTTAATATAGTAATTTACTTTTTACTTTTTACTTTTTACAGTTTTTACTATTTACCATGAGGAGGTAACTTCCCCAGCTATGGTGAAAGGTAATCTTTTACTTTTACTGTTATATTTAGATTAATCTCCCTTAAAAATAATATATTCATTATTTAAAATATTGACTTAAAAAGGATACCGCCAGATTGGTCGGTTGGTAATTCATTTTAATCTGGTTTAAACCTGACTAATAAAGGATACCGCCAGATTGGTCGGTTGGTAATATTATCACAAGTTTATATATTATTTTATGAGAGATATCTAAAATAGTAAATAGTAAAAGTAATTCCTTTTACCTTAGCATTTTATTTTATTTTACTTTTCAGCTTTTACTTTATGTCTTTTACTTTTCAGTATTTTTACTTTATGTCTTTTACTTTTCAGTATTTTTACTTTATGTCTTTTATTTTTAAGTTTTTACTAGCCCTAGTTATGTGTTAGTTATCTGGGGTTGTGATGAATTCTAATATCACCGGTTTATAAGGGGTTATTTTATAGTTTGGGTAATTAAAGGTTTACTTATTAAGTCTTAAGTTTAATGCTTCTTGTTGTCTGATCACCCATAAGATTGATGTGGTAAATCTAAAATGAACTAGACATATGGATTTTAAGTTTCAGCCTTAGACTTAATAGCCCACGATCTTCCTTGAGGATAGATAACCATTTAATAGATTTCCTTACAGGATAGACATATACCTGTCGGGCGGGGGTAGCATAATTGGAACTTAAACTTAATGAATCCAGATAATTTGGTTGACATAGACATATGGTTCAATTGGGTTAAACTGGGTATTTGCGTCTGACCATCGACAGAGGCTTTTGCATAATTTAGTGTTCCAGGTTAGTAAACTGATTTATTACACAAAACATAAAATAATCACTTCATCTTTTAAAAGATATTAGAAGGATTCACAACCCTAGATCTTTGTGTCTTTTGTTATTTTCTGTTAGTATTTTATTTTGTCTTTAGCAAATCTACAATCAACCAAATCAATCAAGCAATCATTCTCTTCACCCTCAATTAGATATCTGTAAATAAATAGATTCAATAATTAATACACAGTAGGAATTAAGTTCTCGTGGGATCGATATTTTTATACTACTTGAACGATACGTGTGCTTGCGTTATACGTGTGTGTTTACGCCGGTCAAGTTTTTGGCTCCGTTGCCGGGGACTTATATTTCTTGAGTTGTTAATTTTGAAGCTATCTAATTACTTGTATATAATTTTCTTTTATTTTTATCTGTAATTTTTATTTCTTTCTTTTTCAGGTGGTTGAAAAATGGAACACTACTGGGAGATTGAGAGATTACGAACCTTACAAGAAGAGACACCCCACATCTGGGAGCAACGTCCAGTTTTCTGAGGCCTGTTGTCCAGCCCAATGATTATCACTGGATGCCAGAACCAAGCATTCTACATTTGCTCAACAGAACGAAATGGGGTGATGTGTAAGTATATAGTGATGGTAACCACCCGAGCGATCAATTATATCCTGTCAGAGTGGCCAGAATTATTGGAATCATTCAAGGTACGAAGAACAGAACCATCATATTATCCATCTTATCCACCATCCATCTACGATCTTCATCAACAAACAGAACCATCTGAGGAAGATCAGTTGATTCACACGCTCAAACATTGGCTCGAAGAACGGAATCTCATTAGATACACAATTCAGAGACAATCAGAATTCATTTAGAGGATGACAGATCAAATGAGACAATTCACAGAAAACCAGAACTACATACCTCAAGAACCAGTTTCAGATGACACTGATGAAGCCTCCGAGTACCAATCATTTCACAATAACACTTCAACAGAGGAGGAGGCTGAGCAGTAGTATCAACAACCAGAGGTATCAGTTCAGGAGCCCGAACCGGCAAAGTCTCCATTTGACTTTTATTATTCAGATTCTGACGAGGATGAAGCTGATCTATTTGTACCAACTGCACCAACAACAGAGGATCAAACTTTCAATCCTCAAAATGAAGATCTTGGAGCATGCTTTACCTTCATGTTTGAAGAAGATCTACCTGAACCATCCATTCCAGTCGTATCAGAGGATGAAAACCTAATGTCAGAAACATCTTTACATCCTCAGGCAGATACTTATGGAGCATGCATTTCACAGATGACGGATGAAGAATTGAATACGGAAATTTTAAAATTCATCTGTGAAGAAAAGGTGGAACAAGAAGCAGAGCAAATGGAGGAGCAAGTGTCTGACCTTAATAAAGATCCAGAGCATTCAGGAGAGAAACATCGTTGTTTTGGGGAGTACAAATCAAAGATATCGCCCAGAAGCTTGACAGAATGGAACTCCCATTCCAAGTCAAGCACCATATGAGACCTCCTGATTTTCTTTCTTTCTTTGCAGGAATCACTGGAGTAACAAGGAGCAAAAAGGTGGCACGAGCACTGAATAGGATAAATTTCTTTTTTGCCACTTTACCGTTGGAAGAGGACCCTTCAAAAGCAATGCTCACGGGATTGTCTTTAATCGGACATCCAAAATGACATTGAAACCTTCCTTAACATATGAATTTCAGTCACGTCTGGCTGAAGATGAAAAATTTAGCGCTAGCATGGGAGGCAACCCATGCAATTTGTTGTAATTTTTGTTTCATATTTTGTGTATACATGTTGTAGAGTTTGTAATTTTGTGTGTTATTTTTGTGGGAAAAGCACAAACGAAACATTTTAAGACAGAAGGAATTGTGTTTGGCAATCAAAGATGAGGAAACAATTCATTAGCGATGGCTGAGTAAGGAATGAAATCTTGAAACGCATCCTAATGAATTTATACTAAGCGAGTGGCGTATTGCGTACACAATTTCGTTGCCTTAATTATTGCTTTGATTCGCTTTTCAGTTGTAATTATCTTATTTTCGTAGACAAGATCCAGACTTTTTTGACCTTTCACGATTTCTTTTTGTTGTTTAGCTAACAATCGTCATTTGGAAGATATTAGTGCTATTATTACTCACCATTTTTCAGGTACTATAAATTAGCCCGTCATTACACTTTTGAAAGGCATCCATCCTGATTTGAAAAAGAAATACATAAAAAATGGAAGCCACTTCAAGAAGACGGGTTGAAAACATCTGTGTGTTTTGCGGTAGTAGTGTTGGAGTTAAGCCCAATACGTAGAAGCAGCACAGGAATTTGGTCGAGTCTTAGCTGCAAGGAATATGCACTTAATATATGGCGGAGGAAATCTTGGACTTATGGGGATCGTTTCCAAGAGCTGTACAGGAAGGAGACAATCACATTTTGGGAATCATCCCAAAACCTTTGGCAGAGGCAAATCTTATTGGATCATCAAACGGAGAGGAACTGATCGTGGCCAGGTATGTCTGAACGACTGGTAGAAATGATTAACCGTGCTGATGCTTTTATCGCTTTGCCAGGAGGCTTGGGTACATTGGAGGAAATTTTTATAGTTCTATCTTGGGCGAACCTGAACACACAAGAAACCAATTGGACTACTCAACGTTGATGGATTTTATGATTTTCTTTGTGTGTTTCTTGATGATGCTCCGGAAAATGGGTTCGTGTCAAAACCTTTAAAAGAACTCCTCTTTACTGCCAGAACTGCTCCGGATCTAATAGACCAACTCATAGCCTATGAACCACGAGTTGACCCTATTCTTTCAAAGATAAATTGGTCTGAGGACGATCATGGTAAGAGGCGTCGGATTAATCTGGATCTTAACCTTTAATTTCCTGTAGCTAACCAGGTACGACCTTCTTAACTCTCCTTTTACTGTTTAAGACATTGTGGACAATGTCTCATTTAGGTTTGGGGGAGGGAATTAGTTGATTAGTAGTTGTGTGTTATTTTTATTTTTAGTCCAAATTTTTTTGAAAAAAAAATTTGAAAAATTTTCAAAAATTACAAAAATATTTTGTGTTTTTTGTGTTTTTATTGACTAAAAAGGTGAAATTGGTAAGAGATAGCTGAGTAAGGAGTTTCCACTCCTGAGACGTATCTCAAGCCTATTTTCGAAATAAGTTAATTATTGTTTATTTCTTTTAAATTATTTAATATGTGAATTCTCCTTAAAACGGACTAAAAAGAATCTTCATATGTTCAGTTAGCAGATATTATCAACATATAAATTAACATACGGACATGAGCTAAAATTGAAAAGTTTGTAATTTCAGTGCTCTAGTTTAATTGGAGGAAGCATCTAAAAAACAATGGAGTAAAAAAAAAAAGAAAAAAAAGAAAACGTCTGAGATCCGAGTTTATTAGTCTGTAAGGGAGGTTTTAACACCTAGTGCCCTAAAGCCAACTGGTTGGGAGTCACTGGCCCAAAGCTCGTCAATTGGATCGAAGATGCTGCAAAAATATATATATATGAAGTTTGAGTAATTAAGTCTGTAGGGGTGTCTTAACACCTGGTGCCCTAAGCCAACTGGTTTGGGAGCCACCGACCCAACATTCGCTACATAGATGGAAGATATTGTATATAAATAAAAAAAATAGAAAAGAAAATCAAAGAAAAAAAATCAGAAAAATGAGAAAAATTATTCCATTGCTACAAAAAGGTGTGAAATCTGATAGAACTTTAGGACAAAAATATTACTCTCTATCAACTGCACTTATGACTGTTGTGGGCAAAAAATGAGTTGATTAATTTTGTCGACTGTGTATATGAAGAATGGTAAAAATAATCGGAGAATTTACTTATTCAGTAATTTAGAATGAAACAAAACAACTAGTAACTTGGAGTAGAAGTTTCACCTGATTAGTCACTAACTTCTTTATTCTTTTTTCGCTTGTCTTTTGCTTTTGTGTGCATTAGTTTTGTTACCTGTTTACTTTTGTAAATGTTGTGGGTATCATTGTTGTAAACCCTCACGAGACTACAACTCGTCCACTAGGGACACCTATGGGTTTAAAGGATTGTTGCATATGTTAAATGCAACCGTGATCCCTACAAAAGTGGCTTAGTTAATTTATTTATGTTATTTTATGTTTTGCTCGAGGACTAGCAAAATGTTAGGTTTGGGGGTGTGATGAGTGGTAAATCTATCACTATTTCCCACTCATTTAACCAAATATTTGTATAGTTTCTTGAGTTTTGTGAACGTTTTGATGTGTTTTGTGTTATTTTGTAGATAAATAAAGTTTCAGGATATTCTGGAGGTGATTTGGGCCAAACAGTGAAAATGGGATGAAAAGGGCATTTTTTGGTAATTTCCCGCGTCGCGACGCCTAAAATGCGCCGAACAGTGCTAACGTGCGCCGGGTCCACAAATCAGAATCGAGAAAAGTTTGACTTTGCTAATGTGCGCCGTGACACGTGTCACCATCACAACCGATCTAATAACGTACGCCGTGCCACGTGTCAGCATCCTGCGGTGCCGACAGTCGCCATTGCCACATGTGCCACGTGTCACTCCACGTCATCAGCCACATCACCAGGTTGACCAAGTCAAACTGCCACCTCACCGCCACGTCATCATCAGCCAATCAGGAAGTGCCACATGTCGCAATCATACGGTGCCGACAGTCTCTTTCCCACGTGTCGCCACGTCACCGCTATGTCACCGCCACGTCAGCATCAATCATTGAGTATCTAATCCTTATCTGACACGTGGCGGATAAGAATCTCATCGACCAATCAGAAGCCGCCATGTGTCACAATAATTGAAGCACAACCACCTCGCCACGTGTCACCTTATCAGCTTATCCAGAATCTGCAAACCGACGAACCAGAGCGTGCCACGTCGACAGAAGCTGTCGTAGCGACGCCAAAGGCCCTGGCGTCGCGACGCTGGAAGCCTACCGAGGCCTATAAATAGAGCTTCAAATTTCAGATTTAGATGTACCACTCTCTCTCTTCTATTCTATGTAAAGAGAGAGTTTCTCTCTCTAGTTTCTTTTAGTTTTTAGTTTTGTAAATAAATTTTAATTACGTTTTGTTAATATAATAATTTACTTTTTTACTTTTTACAGTTTTTACTATTTACCATGAGGAGGTAACTTCCCCAGCTATGGTGAAAGGTAATTCTTTTACTGTTACTATTTAGATTAATCTCCCTTAAAAATAATATATTCATTATTTAAAATATTGACTTAAAAAGGATACCGCCAGATTGGTCGGTTGGTAATTCATTTTAATCTGGTTAAACCTGACTAATAAAGGATACCGCCAGATTGGTCGGTTGGTAATATTATCACAAGTTTATATATTATTTTATGAGAGATATCTAAAATAGTAAATAGTAAAAGTAATTCCTTTTACCTTAGTATTTTATTTTATTTTAACTTTTCAGCTTTTACTTTATGTGTCTTTACTTTTCAGTATTTTTACTTTATGTCTTTTACTTTTCAGTATTTTTACTTTATGTCTTTTTTTTTAAGTTTTTACTAGCCCTAGTTATGTGTTAGTTATCTGGGGTTGTGATGAATTCTAATATCACCGGTTTATAAGGGGTTATTTTATAGTTTGGGTAATTTAAAGGTTTACTTATTAAGTCTTAAGCTTAATGCTTCTTGTTGTCTGATCACCAATAAGATTGATGTGGTAAATCTAAAATGAACTAGACATATGGATTTTAGGTTTCAGCCTTAGACTTAATAGCCCACGATCTTCCTTGAGGATAGATAACCCTTTAATAGATTTCCTTACATGATAGACATATACCTGTCGGGCGGGGGTAGCCATAATTGGAACTTAAACTTAATGAATCCAGATAATTTGGTTGACATAGACATATGGTTTAATTGGGTTAAACTGGGTATTTGCGTCTGACCATGGACATAGGCTTTGGCATAATTTAGTGTTCCAGGTTAGTAAACTGATTTATTACAAAACATAAAATAATCACTACTTAATCTTTTAAAAGATATTAGAAGGATTCACAACCCTAGATCTTTGTGTCTTTTGTTATTTTCTTTAGTATTTTTTTTGTCTTTTTATTTATTTATTTAGCAAATCTACAATCAACCAATCAATCAAGCAATCATTCTCTTCACCCTCAATTAGATATCTGTATATAATATTCAATAATTAATAACAACAGTAGGAATTAAGTCCTCGTGGGATCGATATTTTTATACTACTTGAACGATACGTGCGCTTGCGTTATACGTGTGTGTTTACGCCGGTCAATAAATCCTAAAAATATTGAGTTACCAAATTACAATAATCATGTGTTAATAGAAACATTATCATAATCTTAGAGTTAAATCACATAATATTTGAGTATAACTTATAATTCAAAAACAATAACTTTTATTTATTTATTTATTTTTTTTGTAATGTAATAATTTGTCTAGATAATTTAAAATTGTTCAAAACAAATAATACAATCATACTTTCTTTAGTTAGTTTGCCTCCCACTATACTATTTCAATCATGCATACAATGTTTACTTTATTTATTTATTTTATTTAATATTTGAAGTATTTTTATTTCAAAAGATAAATTAACTGTCAATGCCTGCATTGGAAGTCCAATGGTCACATGAAATCTCATGACACACAATTTTTTTAAATCCATTTCACAAAAATTTACTAGAATTTATTAATCATGCGTGAATCATGCAAAAACAGATTTTGCAATACAAAAATCATAATAAGTTTTTAAAATTATTAGACATGATCTGTTCTTAATCACTTTTAACATGTATAGTTTTATCCAAATTAATAAATATTAAACATGCAACTCACGAATCAAACATAAACTAAAAAAACCTGAGAATTATTTGTTGAAGATGATTTCTAAAATCGAGTCGAGTAAACTATGTCCTTAAGAACTTATTAGCCCCGCATCGATGCTCTTAGGGATCTCTTGACTAATATTCTCCCAGGATACTTGGTTACATCTTATAAAAGGAACACTCATTTCTTCAATAACTATGAACTTGAAAATGGTGAAAACTCTCTAAATTTTAGACTTGTAAAAGAATTGGAATAATTATGTTCGCATAATTTTTTATTGGTACGCGTGTAAGGTTCCAAACCTCCTGAGACAAAGTCCCAGAAAATGGGTGTTTGTTTCCAAGAAATACCTCCAAGGGGCGCAAGCACACAGATTACAACCTAAAGATTACAAAGCTAAGAAAACTATAAACTTAGAAAAACTACTTGCTCATTTTGAATCTTTTTTTTTCTTTTTTCTACGCTTGGGTATTTTATAGTGGAAACTTCTGTCAATCGCTCGAACGGTTCTGCTTTCCTCGGCCTGTTAATTCCCACGTCTCATACTTGAATATAACTGCTGGATTGTGAATGCAACAGCTGGGTCGTGCATGTAACTGCTGGATCGTGCGTTCTGATAACTACTAGATTGTGGGGTTACTGCTAACTGTGCAGTAACCGTTAGGTCTATCCGTAACTGGCTAACTGTAAAACATTTGTTCGTGTGGCAATCATCCTATCACATATTCGTTCTCCTTCCATCATTCTTCGCTTGTTGGGAGATGCTTTCTTTGTCTACCACGATTCTTTACTCCTCAACCAAATCGTCATGGGTCGATTCATTCTTCATTCTTCGTCCTGAATGATGTCATGCTTATTCGTTCTTTAGTAATTATTTTGCTATTAACAATTGCCCCCCAAATACGCCTTGATCTAATTGAACGATGAGATTGAGGCAATAATTCTTATAGATAAGTGATGAGTGGTAAAACTATCACTATTTCTCACTCATTTAACTTAATATTTTGTATAGTTTCTTGAGTTTTGTGAATATTTGATGTGTTTTGTGTTATTTTGTAGATAATAAAGTTTCAGGACATTCTGGAGGTGATTTGGAGCAAAACTGTGAAATTTGGTGAAATTTGGCAAAAAGGTATTTTGGTAATTTTGGGCGTCCCGACACAAAGGGTATTTTGGTAATTTTGGACATCCCGACACCAAAATAAAGTTTCAGGACATTCTGGAGGTGATTTGGAGCAAAACTGTGAAATTTTGACGAAAAATGGTATTTTGGTAATTTTGGGCGTCCCGACACCGATGGTATTTTGGTAATTGCACCACCATGCCACATGTCAAAAATCAACGAGCCGTCTTTTTTAGCCACCATGCCACGTGTCGAAAATTCGCAGATCCAAAAAAAATATAATAAAAAATAAAAATCAGAAAAATAAAATAATAAAAAATTGGATTTTTTTGCCTATAAATAGATTTCGAATTTTTAGTTTCAAATGTACCAAATCCTCTGTAAATACTTAAATAAAAGAGAGTTCTTCTTATTTTCTTCTTATATTCAGTTTTATTTACGCTTTGTAGTAGTAATTCTATCCATCTATGATGGGGTAACGTCTTCTCTATGCTGAGGTAATAAGTAATACTTTTACTTTTACTATTTAGATTAATCTCCTTAAAAAATAATATATAAATAAAATTAAAATCTGATAATAAAGGATACCGCCATTTTCGGACGGTTGGTTATTAAATTTAATCTGGTTAAACCTGACTTAATGAGGATACCGCCATACTGGACGGTTGGTTTACGTTTATATTTCTGTTCCGCCTTATGGATGGTATATTTGAATTTGACTTAATCAGGATACCGCCATTCTGGACGGTTGGTTTTAAATATCACAAGATTATATATTATTTTATGGGAGATATCTAAATAGTGAATAGTAGAAGTTATTTCCTTTTACCTTAGTATTTCATTTATTTATTTTAATTACTTTCTGTAATTTCATTTTAGATCTTTTAAGTTTTTATCAGTTTTAATTATGTATAGTAACTAAGTTAAATATCTAGGGTGTGATAAAATCTAATATCACCGGATTTAAAAGGGTTAGATTATAGTTTGGGTAATTAAAGAGTTATTTGTTGAGTCATATTCTTAATGCTTTTTATTAACTGGCCATTAATAAAATTGATTAGGTAAACTTAAAATGAACTAGACATAGGGATTTTAAGTTTAAGACCTTAGTCTCAACAACCCACGATCTTCTTTAAGGATAGATAAACCTTTAATAGATTTCCTTACAGGATAGGAATATACCTGTTGGGCGGGGGTAATCAATAACTGGAATTCAATCTTAATGAATCTATGTAATTTAATTATTGACATAGACATATGGTTCAATTGGATTATACTAGGTATTTGTAAATGATCATTCGAAAGAGGCTTTTACATAATTTAGTGTTCCAGATTAATAATTCAATAATTTATCCAACTATGATTTAACTACTTCATCTTTTAATTGATATTAGAAAGATTAACAACCCTAAATCTTTGAGTCTTTTTATTTTCCTTAGTATTTTCTTTTGTCTTTTTATTTATTTATTTATTTAGCAACTCTACAAATCAAATCATTTCAAGCAATCAATTCACTTCTCCTTTAATTATATATTTGTAAATAAATAAAGTATCATCAATTAATAACAACAGTAGGAATTAAGTCCTCGTGGGATCGATATTTTTATACTACTTGAACGATACGTGCGCTGCGTTATACGTGTGTGTTTACGCCGGTCAAGTTTTTGGCGCCGTTGCCGGGGACTTATTTTTCTTGAGTTATTAATTTTGAAGCTATTTAATTTACTTATATCTAATTTTCTTTTTTTATATATTTACTTTACTTTTTATTTCTTTCTTTTGTTTTCAGGTGATTAAAAAATGGAACATTTTGAAAGATTACGAGCCTTACAAGAAGATACACCCCCAAATCCGGGAGCAACAGTCTAGTTTTCTGAGGCATGTTGTCCAGCCCAACAACTATCACTGGAAGCCAGAATCAAGCAATACTACATTTGCTCATCAGAATGAAATGGGGAGATGTGTAATATGTGATGGTAACCACCCGAGCGATCAATGTTATACCTTTCAGAGTGGCAGAATTATTGGAATCATTCAAGGTACGTAGAATCATCACATTTTCCATCTTATCCACCATCTATCTACGATCTTCATCAAGAACCAGATCCATCAGAGGAAGATCAGTTGAATGACATGCTAAAAGATTGGCTCAAGAAACGAGAAGCTCAATTTGATGTACAAATTCAGAGTCAAGCAGCGTCTATACAGAGAATGACAGATCAAGTTAGACAATTAACAGAGAACCTGAATCATATATCTCACGAAGCAAATTCAAATAATACTGAAGAAGCCTTCGAATATCCTGAGATTCATCATGACATCATAACAGAGGACGAGGCTGAGCAGTATCAAGAATCAGAGGTATCAGTTCAGGAGCCTGCACCAACAAAGTCTCAATTTGATTTTTATTATTCTGACTCTGACGATGATGAAGAAGCTAAGTTTTTTGTACCAACTGCACCAACAAGGAAGGATGAAACTTTCCATCCTCAGAATGCAGATCTTGGAGAATGCTTTGCACTAATGTTTGAAGACGATCTACCTAAGCCATCAGTTCACTCAGATCAGAGGATGAAGACCTAAAATCTGACATTTCTTTACATTCTCACATTGATATTTCAGGAGCATGTATTTCACAGATGACAGATGAAGCACTGAATGCTGAATCCTAAAATTCATCTGTGAAGAAAAGGTGGAGCAAGAGCCGAGCAAATAGAGGAGCAATTGTCAGACAAAATTAAAGATACAGTGAATTCAGCGAAACATCACTCTTTTGGGGAGTACAATTTAGAGATATTACTCAGAAACTTGACAGAATGGAAATCCCATTCCAAGTCAAGCATCATACAAGACCTCCTGAATTTCTTTCTTTCTTTTCAGGAATCACTGGAACAACAAAAGTTAAAAAGGTGGCACGAGCACTGAATGAGACAAAACTCTTTTTGCCACTTTATCGTTGGAAAAGACCCTTCAAAAGCAACGCTCACGGGATTGTCTTTAATAGGACATCCAAAACGACGCTGAAACCGCCTTGACAATGGATTTCAGTCACGTCTGGCTGAACACGAAAAATTTAGCGCTAGCTGGGAGGCAACCCATTTAACCAGGTACTATCTTCTAAACTCTTCTCTCTACTGTTTAAAGACATTGGGGACAATGTCTCATTTAGGTTTGGGGGTGAGGAATAGTTAATAGTACTTGTTTGTATTGTGTTTTTATTTTTAGTCCAAAATTTTTCATGGAAAATACAAAAAAATTGGAAAATTTTCAAAAATTATAAAAATATTTTTCATTTTAATCAAAGGCATATTTAAAGCTAGGTGATGGTTTGGTGTCTTCCTTCACTCACTACCTCTCTATAAGGAAAAGCTGTGAAGGCACCTAGATAATCATTCACCCGTAGCTTGTTGTGATAGACTAGTTTGGAGGACTCGTTGTTTATTCCTGACACCAAGCGATAAGAGCCTAAGAGGCTAGGGTACTTAAGTGAGCCTCGCTCCACCCTCCCTCTGGGGAATCTACAATGGGAAGTCCATTCGACAGTTAGTCACACACCATGACCAGTAAAAAGTTATTTCTTTATATTTATGTTTTGTTTTTATGTTGACTAAAAAGGTGAAATTGGTAAGAAATAGCTGTGTAAGGAATTCTCACTCCTGATACGTATTTCAAAACCCATTTATTCGAAACAAGTTAATTTTTGTTTATTTCCTTTTGAATTATTTAATTTGTAAAATCTCCATAAAACTGACTAAAATGGATCTTCATATACTTAGTTGGCAGATATTATCAACATACATGGTAACATACGGACATAGGATAAAATTGAAAAGATTGTAATATTCAGTGCTATAGTTTAATTGGAGAAGCATCTCAAAAAAGTGATGGAATAAAAAATAAAAATAAAAATAAAAACATCTGAGATTCGAGTTATTAAGTCTGTAAGGGTATTTTAATACCTAGTGCCCTAAAACCAACTGGTTTGGGAGTCACTGGCCCAAAGCTCGCTACATGGATCAAAAAGATGATAGAAAATAAATATATATATCTGAAGTCTGAGTAAATAAGTCCTTAGGGGTGTCTTAACACCTGATGCCCTAAAGCCAACTGGTTTGGGAGTCACCGACCTAAAGCTCGCTACATAGATGGAAGATATTGTATATAAATAAAAAAATAGAGAAAAAAAAAATCAAAGAAAAAATCAGAAAATCAGAAAATTTATTCCATTACTATAAAAGATGTGAATTCTGATAAAACTTTAGGACAAAAATATTACTCTCTTATCAACTGCACTTATGACCGTTGTGGGCAAAAATGAGTTGTTTAATATTTTGTTGGTTGTGTATATGAAGAATGGTAAAAATAATCGGAGAATTTACTTATTTAGTAATTTAGAATGAAACAAAACAACTATTAAACTTGGAGTAGAAGTTTCACCTAATGAGTCACTAACTTCTTTATTCTCTTTTCTCTTGTTTTTTTGCTTTTGTGTGCATTAATTTCACTACCTTTTTAGTTTTATAAAATGTTTGTGGGTATCATTGCTGTAAACTCTCACGAGACTACAACTCGTCCACTAGGGACACCTAGGGGTTTAAAGGCTTGTTGCATATGCTAAATGCAATCGTGATCCCTACGAAAGTGGCTTAGTTAAATCTTATTATGTTATTTTATTTTGCTCGAGGACTAGCAAAATGTTAGGTTTGGGGGTGTGATGAGTGGTAAAACTATCACTATTTCCCACTCATTTAACTTAATATTTTGTATAGTTTCTTGAGTTTTGTGAATATTTTGATGTGTTTTGTGTTATTTTGTAGATAAATAAAGTTTCAGGATATTCTGGAGGTGATTTGGAGCAAAACTGTGAAATTTGGTGAAATTTGGCAAAAAGGGTATTTTGGTAATTTTGGGAGTCCCGACACAAAGGGTATTTTGGTAATTTTGGACATCCCGACACCAAAATAAAGTTTCAGGACATTCTGGAGGTGATTTGGAGCAAAACTGTGAAATTTGACGAAAAAGGGTATTTTGGTAATTTTGGGCGTCCCGACACCGATGGTATTTTGGTAATTGCACCACCATGCCACATGTCAAAAATTCAACGAGCCGTCTTTTTTAGCCACCATGCCACGTGTCGAAAATTCAGCGATCCAAAAAATAATAATAAAATAATAAAAATCCGAAAAATAATAATAAAAAATTGGATTTTTTTGCCTATAAATAGATTTCGAATTTTTAGTTTCAAATGTACCAAATCCTCTGTAAATACTTAAATAAAAGAGAGTTCTTCTTATTTTCTTCTTATATTCAGTTTTATTTACGCTTTATAGTAGTAATTATATCCATCTATGAGGGGGTAACTTCTCTATGCTGAGGTAATAAGGTAATACTTTTACTTTTACTATTTAGATTAATCTCCCTTAAAAAATAATATATAAACTATTTAAAATCTGAATTAATAAAGGATACCGCCATTTTTGGACGGTTGGTTATTAAATTTAATCTGGTTAAACCTGACTTAATGAGGATACCGTCATACTGGACGGTTGGTTTAAGTTTATATTTCTGTTCCGCCTTATGGCTGGTATATTTGAATTTGACTTAATCAGGATACCGCCATTCTGGACGGTTGGTTTAAAATATCACAAGATTATATATTATTTTATGGGAGATATCTAAATAGTGAATAGTAGAAGTTATTTCCTTTTACCTTAGCATTTCATTTATTTATTTTAATTACTTTCTGCAATTTCATTTTATATCTTTTAAGTTTTTATCAGTTTTAATTATGTATAGTAACTAAGTTAAATATCTAGGGTTGTGATTAAATCTAATATCACCGGATTTAAAAAGGGTTAGATTATAGTTTGGGTAATTAAAGAGTTATTTGTTGAGTCATATTCTTAATGCTTTTTATTAACTGGCCATTAATAAAATTGATTAGGTAAACTTAAAATGAACTAGACATAGGGATTTTAAGTTTAAGACCTTAGTCTCAACAACCCACGATCTTCTTTAAGGATAGATAAACCTTTAATAGATTTCCTTACAGGATAGGAATATACCTGTTGGGCGGGGGTAATCAATAACTGGAATTCAATCTTAATGAATCTATGTAATTTAATTGACATAGACATATGGTTCAATTGGATTATACTAGGTATTTGTAAATGATCATTCGAAAGAGGCTTTTACATAATTTAGTGTTCCAGATTAATAATTCAATAATTTATCCAACTATGATTTAACTACTTCATCTTTTAATTGATATTAGAAAGATTAACAACCCTAAATCTTTGAGTCTTTTTATTTTCCTTAGTATTTTCTTTTGTCTTTTTATTTATTTATTTATTTAGCAACTCTACAAATCAAATCATTTCAAGCAATCAATTCACTTCTCCTTTAATTATATATTTGTAAATAAATAGTATCATCAATTAATAACAACAGTAGGAATTAAGTCCTCGTGGGATCGATATTTTTATACTACTTGAACGATACGTGCGCTTGCGTTATACGTGTGTGTTTACGCCGGTCAATAAGCATTTGAAGCTAGGCCGTATTAGCTTTTTGTTTTAATGGTTTGGGTTGTTGACTGTTCGCCTTCATTTTTTGTCGCCATTTGTGTGTCCCAAGACCTGTTTTTTATATTTCCCATGTGAATCCATCATTTCCCTAATTATTGCGCGACTTCTTCTGTCACATCCCATCTGAAAACTATTACTATGTTAATTAATGTGCCACTTTTCCTTCACATCTCCACAGCTTTTCATTTTCCCGCTCTTTTGTCTACCTTGAATTGGATCGCGTCACCTGTCCTAGGGCGAACTTTTACTTTGGCTATATAAACTCAAATCCTCTATTTTCACTGTTTTACTTTCTCTTATTCTTTTCACTGTTTCCTTACTTCTGTAACTCCTCCAGTTTACCTGCTATGGCATCTTCTTCCTCTGCTCCCAAAAAAAACATTGCCTCAACCTTCAAAGATTATCAGGCCGCCTTGGATGATCCTTCGGTTAGTGTCTTTGGGGTCCATACTCTTGACGATACCCACGACTTGTGCTCCATTGGACCCATTTTTATTGATGACAAAACCATTACCACAGCCCTACTGGCCCAACTGTTCCATTCTACCTCAAATCTGCCCATTCAGAGCCTCTGCCTATTTCTTCACTGAACCAGTCTAACCATATTCATACCTGGCCCAAATCCGATTCTTCAATCGAAACCTGATTTCAGCGTATGAGATCGCATGCAGAGACTCGCACTCTTTTCAAAGATACTGGTATACTCTCTCTCATAGTTCTTTCCCTTGCACTGCATTCTTTTAATCATAATTTTTTTCCCATATCACTGCTTTTCTGGTATTCTGATTACAATGTCTTTCTTTTTTCTTTTATTCATTTGACCATCATGTTGCGTGATATTGGTGCCTTGACTGGGTTGGCTCCTTTGGGTGCGACTATCTCTGCATGTACCAAATTTCGTTTTCCTCCTCCCCAAATAGACACTTCGTCTTTCTCCTCTTATTCCGCCTTCTTTCGCACATTCTTTGAGCCAACCGGTCTTGTCACAGTATTGGAGCGTACCATTTTCTTCCATTACTGGCTTTGCAAATATATCATTTGCGTGCCTAGTCAGAAACTCGTGGCGGGTTATCTTCATATCTCTTCGTACATGGCCATCGGTCGTCATTTGGATCTCTCCTCCTTTTTTTTAACTGCCGTTTATCGGGGTTTGATCGTTCTCCAAAAATAGTTACGGTCTGGCTCTTCACCCATCGCTTCTGGCCCTCTTTGGCTCATCCAATTGTGGCTCAGGGCATATTTCCCCATTTTTGGGCCAACTCTTTTCCATGCGATGGCCTTCTATTTTCCCAATTATGGCCAACTCTTCTCCTACCTCGCACTATCTTCGACTATTTTTATACCATTTCTTTGGTCCCTTCTTATTTTCATGTTTCATCGGGCGACAGGCCCTCCTTCATTCATGAACTTCCACAGTCAGATGGAGATGAATCGGTTAATCGCATCTGGCGTAAATTTTTATGTGCCTCCGATCTGATTCATGATATCATAATTGGGGCTAATGGCAAGGCTGGGGTGGAAGTGTATTCTCTTAACTTCATCGCTCGACAATTCGCTCTTATCCAATGATGGCCTCTCTCATTAATTTGCTCTCGCTCTACACCAACAGATCTTTTCAAAGTTCTTTTGCCTGGCCGAATTGGATGTGTTGGAGGAGGCCGGGTCTTTAATAAAGGCAGACATGGTCAGACGAGTATATGAAGATTTTAAAGTTGTAAATGTTACCGATTCCTCCGACTCTGGCACTTCCACAGAAACCAACTCATCGGGTGCACCAAGCCATTTTAGTGTTCCCTTCGATTCTCCGTTGTATCGGTCTCCCTCCCCTAACCAAGATCCTTGGAAAACATCTCATATTTCCCCACCATCATCTCATAGGCCAGACTCTACATCGCCCCTTGGTGATGTTCCTATGGTAGCTGCGAAAAAACAGTTATCATCCAGCTTTGTACCCGAGACGTATGTATTTTTTTCCCTTTGCATATTTGCCTCGGTTTTCATTTGCTAACCCCTTCTTTTTGTAAATAGGTGTCTGATCCATTCATGCAATCAGTCCAAGATATTTTGGACCGTCTTGACCGGCTAGCCTCCACTCCATCTCAGCATTCATCATCTTCAAAACGAGTAACATGAGACTTGGAGTCCCTTCAGGATGTCGTTCGTCGATACGCGTCTTTCACTAGGTTGGACATCGGTCAGACTACTCTGTCAAAGAATATGCTTAAACTAGAGAGATTTTCCTCCGAGTTGTCTCGGCTGTTGGCTTCTCCCACTTTGCCCATTCTAGTTAACAATCAGCTTTTCCTCCAAGACCTGCAGAACGAAGTATAGGCTCTCATCCCTCGTTACTGATGTATACATAGTTAGAGGGTCGGGCTTCGTTCTTCGATTGCAAAGAAAGAAGAACTATGTGATTCCTTTAATGCTATTCACCTATCCCTATGGGAAATCACGGACGAGATGGTGACCAAAGAATCAGTATTGTTCGACTTAGAGTGATAATTACAGGAGATCAAGCATCTTATTAACGAAAGTCGTATGAGAAAATAGGCTAAGAGGGAAGCTGTTGCTGCACAACTGGAGGTGGTGAACAAATCTTTGGCGGAGGATGAAGACTTGGTCCAAATTGATTTTGAAAAGAGTCTGGCTGATCTTACTGCAGCAGATGATGAGATGCAGAATGAGTGGCGATAGTTGAGAGAAGCATTTGCAGTCCTAAAGGACAAAGCGCTTACTGAGGATGTCCAACTGCCGCCATCCACTCGGTGACTTTGTAATTTATTTATTTTTGTAAAAGTTAGGACGTTGCATCGTCCTCCATAAATTGTTATATTAAAACATTACCTCGTCTTTATTTTAATGATAACACATTTTTTTTGCACTTTTTATTGACATACTTCGTTCTTATTCGAAGAACGCTACATTCTCATCTTCCCACAATGAAGGCACATATTTCTTCAAGTATTTACCATTTATTGCTCTGATATGCATTCCTCCACCCAAATCTCTTAAATGATAAGCTCCATGCGGCAATACGTTCTTTATCTTGAAAAGCCCTTCCCAATTGGGTGACCAATTACCGTATATAGGACTTTTAGTATCTAATGACAATATTTTCTTCCATACTAACTCTCATTTTCTGAATAATTTAGCCACGACTTTTCGATTGTATCTTTTGGCCATCATTTCTTTATGTGCTTCCAAACGATTCATGACATCACATTTAACATCGTCTAGTTCTAATAAATTTTGGATCATCACTTCATTATAATCTATTGGCTTCAACTTATCCTACAACACCACTCTTATGGACTTGACATTGAACTCTACTGATAATACGTCCTCCTGACCATATATTAATTGGAACGGTGTAACTGAGGTGCTCGTTCTTGGCGATGTCATATATGCCCACAAAGCTTGACATATACATTCGTCACACTGTCTGACATTGTCTGTTATCATCTTTCGAATTAGGTCTTTAAGGATTTTATTGGACGACTCGGCCTGACCATTTGACTGAGGGTAATATGGTGTAGCGTTTACTAACTGAATCTCATATTCGCCCAAAAAACACTTAACTTTTTCACCATTCAGAGAAGTCTCATGATGTACCATTAGTGTTTGAGGAATACCGAATCTATGAATAATATGCTCTTTAATGAACTTGATAATTCGCTCTTGAGAAATTTCCACTACCGGTATTACTTCCACCCATTTGGTAAAGAAATCTGTAGCGACAATGATGAACGTGTGCTTTTTACTCAATGCAGGATAGATTTTTCCCATCAAATCAATCGCCCATCCTTTGAACGGCCATGGCTTTATGATGAGGACCATTTCTATTGTTGGCGCTCGTTGTATGGGCCCATGTTTTTGACACGTTATGCATCCCTTTGCGTATGCCATGCATGATTCTCCCATTTTCGGCCAATAATACCCGTTCCTTATGATTAACCACCTCATTTTTACGCCAGCTTGATGGGCCCCACAAACTCCTTCATGAACTTGGGCCATAATGGTCTTAGCCTCTGACGACCCCACACACCTTAATAGCAAACCATCTTGGCGCTTCTTGTACAATACATCCCAGGATACTACAAAGTTCAAAGCCTTCAATTTTAACTTTCGATCTCCTCCGTTCTCTGGATTCCTCAAGAAATCCCTGATCTCTCTCCTCCAGTCATCTCTGTCCCAGTTTTCAATGTTTAAAACATCAACTTCATTCCTTTGTCTGACTAGAGCTGGTTTAATCTCTCATCTTCCACATACATTGTCAATTCTAGTCTCTTATATCCTGAAGCTGTTTGGGCAAGCTCATTATCTATCTCATTCTTCATCCTTGGGACGTGCTCTAACTCTGTGTGATTAAATTGATCTAACAGTTCTCGAGATATTTCGAATAATGTCATGACTGACAGACTCATCTAAAGGCACACATCCCATATTGGACCACTAGTTGTGAATCTCCTTTAATGGACACATTTTTCACTCTCATGTCAAGGAGTATTTCCAAAACAAATATTAAAGCCTCGTATTCGGCCTGATTATTGTGGATGCTGGATTTCGCCCGAGGTACACAATCGAGAATTTATTGGTTGAGGGCACTAGCGATCCTATAAAACAAAGGTATTATGAGCGGGGAGTATATTACCCACCGATGTGGTGGGTGCCGATGGCACTCCGACGCTCAAGTCAGTAGTGAAAAATAAGTTGTAAAAATTAAAATGAAAAAGCAAGGTTTATTATTACCTTAACTTTCTTTGGGTGGTCGTGAGGGCGGAGGCAGGTGTTTAGGGAATGAAAAGCTTAGAGAGCTTGAGCAGAGATAAGAGACTTCAATCCCTCAATTCCTCGAATTGTGTTGCAATTTATAGATGAAGATGAATGACTTTAGTAGCTGGCCTAAGTCCTACAACGTGCCCAAGCACTTGATAAAAAGTTTTGAGCATGCGAGAATATGCCTTGTGTTAGGCAAAGTGGGGAATAGTGGCTGATCTAATAAGGAGGATTTGTCTTTAAGCTTCTGGCTCAATCGTAATCCAATAATACTAAATTCCTTGGGTTGGGTCTTTACTTTCGGACATTGCATACTGTTGGGTTTGAAGTGAAAAGATGATTTTGCCCTTGGCCCAAATATAGCCTATACAATTTGTCCCCTACTATCTAAGTCAAGAAGTCTTTGACTTGGAAAGTATCTCTATTTAGGTCGTATGAAATAAAATGAAGAGTACCTATTAAGAATGGACTATTCTTTGCACCATCCTTTGTCGTTAAAGTCTTTCGTGCATTGTGATAAAAGGGCTGGTCAAAGTGTAGTCTAAGTTTATGAATTTGGCTTGAGATGAACTAAAGGGAATGTTCTCATTCACACGATATTGTCGAATGAACTGAGGGAAGTCCATGTCTTCAATTGACTCGACATGAGTCTATGGGGAATGTCCCCGGTCGACTGAACCAGATAAAGGTTCGTGAGTAATTTCACTCGACAGTATTGAATAGATTGAGGGACGTCCATGTCTTCAATTGACTCGACATGAGTCTATGGGGATTGTCCCCGGTCGACTGAAATAGATGAAGGTTCAGGAGTAATTTCACTCATTGTCGTGTAATGAGGACGTTCCTTATGCCAAGACTTTAAAGTGTGTTATGTCGAGTGACACTGTTCCCAATGCCAAGCCTTTTATGTCGTTTCTCATTCGACACTAGGTTTCTTTTCAATCATTTAATGCAACCCTGGCGTAAGTTACGAGGAGTTTTTGGTGGGAATTTGAGGCGCCAAAAGGGAAGGGTGTATAAGATAGCTTCGAGTGTTCATTTGCCTCATTCACAAAATTTCACTTCAGAGATCAAGTTGGGAGAACTCTCAAGTCTTTAAGGTATTCTTCAAAAAATCATCTCTTGTTCTTCATTATCTTTAAACATTCATAGTGTAGATTCAAGTTGTTCTTAGGAAACATAGGCTGTTTGATCTTTTGAACCATATATTTATTGTCGAAATTGTTTTTGAAGGTTTTGATCTTTAGGGAATAGACTTTTAAGGATTTTAGTGTTTGTATGCTTGTCGTTTGGAGAATGTCGAGTTAAGATTCCTTAGACAGCCTAGGAGCTGAGATACATAAGTTTGTCGAATCAACTTCAAGTAAGACAAAAGACGATGAAGTGTATAGAGATTGGTCGTATCAGGATTTAATAGAAGTAGTGTTAGTAACAGTAGCTGAGTTATCTCAAGATATTCCAACTAAAGCTATACCACTTAGGACTTTACCCGCAATTGGGGAGTCGAGTGGGAATCCAAGCACTAGTGAACCAATAAATCTATTGACTAAAAATCCTGCCAGTCGAGTGACAGAAAGATCATTGAGGGAAATTAAGTGTAAGTATAGGTTTCCAGATTCAATGGAACTAAATTACCATTGTCAAGTGAAAGAAGTGATTATAATGTCCTAGGTGGATTAGGTTCTATGAGCGACCCTTTGCAGATGGATTGAGATTCCTTATATCGAGATTAGTCTGGGAGGTTTTGGACCATTTTTAGATTGCTCATTCTCAGTTGATGCCAAATACTTGGAGGATTTTGCTGTCGATTGAATGCATGACTTTCGAATTATGAGTGTTATTCGAAGTGAATGATGTGTTAACCACATACTACTTAAAGGAACACCTGACTGAGAATGGAAGATCTACTCTGTTCCTTCGACAGAGGAAAAAACACTTAGTAACCGGACTACCAACAAACGATATGGGGAATTGGCAGTCTGATTATTTCTTCGTGAGGGGCGAGGGTATTTTTGGGTCGGCTGGAGCTGGTCGAATTCCAGAGTACTGGTGTTTGTTGAGTGAGTACTATCTCTTAACCATGTATACTCCTTGAATATAATTGTCAATAAGGTTAACCTTATCTTTGTTTTTGCAGATCCTTTGCGAAATAGGTCGTTTGAAGCATTGAGTCGAACCATCTCCAACATAAAAGCAATCTTAGCTTTACCTGCTGAAGAGAGAGATTGGAGAGACATCTTGGTAGAAAAAAAGGTTAAGAGCGACACTGTTGTGGAAGGAGATTCACAATCGAGAAGGTACCATTTTGGCCCTTTGTAAGCACGTGTTGGCAGAGATATATTGTAATTGGTTGTGTCGAGTGATATACGGAGAGTCGACATTTTTAAAGCCTTTAACACCTGAAGAAATTTTGTGCGCAGAAGATATAATGTCTGGGCCATTCAAAGTATCAACAATCGATGAAATGAAGAGCCGGAGGAAAGCCAGAAAATTGAAGGTGAAGAAGCCTGAAGTTGAGAAGGTTGAAGGTTTTAAACTCAAAGATGTCGTATCGAATGAAGCCATTGTGGAGAAGGGACAGTCGACTGAAATGACATCGGCTGGGAAGAAAAGGAAAGCCGTAATTGAGGTGGAAGACGATGATGATAATGTTATCATAAGGATTCCTCATGGGTCGACTGCAATCTCGAACCCTTATAGTTTAAATACATTTGTGAGTGGGCTCCTTCTGGAGGAGGATGAAGAAAGACTAATGAAAATTGGCCCAGTTGAGGCAATGAAGAAGGCAACTGCTTTAAGCTATCAAGTATGTACACTTAAGACTTTTTGTATTTTCTTAATATTGGTCGAATGATTTTTTTTATTTGGAATTTTTTTTTAGACATTGAAATGCAGCTTATACATGCAAAAATATGTTGAGTCGAGTCAGAGAAGGATCATGGAATTGGAGAAGACCTTGTCTGCAGTGAGGAAGGAAGCATCAAAATTGAAGTCTGGGTTGGACGCTTCCGAGAAGAAGGGGAAAAGGGCTTGAAAAAGAGTTAAAGGAGACCAAGGCAACCCTCAAAATTGAGAAAGAAACGTCTGAAGCAATGATTGAAGCTTACAAGCAAAGCTTCGACAATGTAAAGAAGGAGAATGAGCAACTACTCGAACAAATAGAGGGGATCGCCATTGAATCAATGATGAAGGATATAACTGACTTGATGAAGGATTATCTTGCTGGAAAGCATGTCGACTGGAAACATGAAAAATGGATTAGAGAATATGAAAGGTTTATGGTTGGGCTTTCTATGTCGGCTGAAGACGATGAAGAAGAAAAAAATGATAAAGTCGAATCAAAGAAAGACGAGGTTGAGCAGGTATCAGCTCCTGAGGTTGACTTGGGAGAGACCGAAAGTCAGACGAAGGATGGAGATGTGGAAGGAGATGTTGAACTGGTGGGTGTCGAGTCAGTTGTCCAAGAAGAAGATATTCCTATTATTGCTGACGAAGCGGCTGAAGATCAACTGGCCAAGTCTCCGGGAGTTTAAATTTGTAGTTATAAGTTTAATATGTTTCTGTCTACCGTTATGTTTAAACAATTTTGTGAAGTTGTAAAACTGTATTTTGTGAATGCGAATTAGATTTTAATGTCGAATGGTTTTGCAAGTTACACACAACATATAATTAATTTCATATTCGAAACATAATTAAGCACGCACATGTTACCAGTAGAATCATTTGAGATGAATTGCATTCCAACTTTTGTGGATGGGCATCCCGTCCATATTTTGCAATTTGTAGGCTCTTTGTCCAACGACCTTTGTAATGAGGTATGGACCTTCCCAATTTGGTCCTAACTTACCATCTCCAATTTCTTTGGTATTTTGGAAAACTCTTCGTAGGACCCAATCTCATTCCTTGAAAGTTATGCTTCTGACGTTTTTGTTGAAGTATCTGGCCATTCTTTGCCGATGGGCTGCTAATCGAATGGATGCTCGGTCTCTCAGTTCGTCAATTGTATCAAGGCTAAGATTCATAAGTTGTCGATTCGAGTCATCGTTGATCCATTGGTAGCGTGGAGATGGGATGCTTTCTTCAGTTGGTATCACTGCTTCAGTACCAAATGCCAGAGAGAAAGGAGTTTCCCCAGTAGAAGACCAGATTGTTGTTCTGTAGGACCACAAGACTCCAGGGAGCTCATCTGCCCATGATCCTTTTGCTTTCTCCAACCTTTTCTTCAAGGTATTCATTATTGTTTTGTTAGAGGACTCGGCTTGACCATTAGCTTGTGGGAAACGTGGGGTCGAAAAACTTAATTTGATTCCCCAATTTTTGCAGAAATCTTGGAAATGATGGTTAATGAACTGCGAACCATTATCAGTCACAATTTCCTTAGAAATGTTGAATCGACATATGATGTTCTTCCAGACAAACGATTGTACTTCTCTATCTCGTATCATGGCAAAAGACTCAGCTTCAATCCACTTTGAGTAGTAGTCTGTAAGTGCGAGCATGTAGACTCGTTGTCCCGGGGCAGTTGGAAGTTTCCCAATGATATCCATCCCCCATTTCATAAATGGCCAAGGGGACAGAATATGATTGAGTTTCTCGGGTGGAATGTGTGAAACTAGAGCAAACCTTTGACACTTCTCACACTTTTTGTGTAGTTTGCTGAGTCAATTCTCATGGTTGGCCAATAGTATCCTGTCGAATGGGCACGAAGTGCCAGGTTTCTTCCTCCAGAATGATTTCCACATTCTCCTTCATGCAACTCTGATAACACATGTTGAGCTTGATCACGAGTGAGGCATTTTAGGTAGGGTCCAGAGAATGACCTTTTTAGCAATTGACCGTCGTACAGGGTAAACCTTGCAGCCTACCTCTGAATTCTCCTAGCTTCAATTTTGTCTTCTAGAAGTAGCCCTTCTTGTAAGTATCTTACTATTGGAGTCATCCATGAGTCGATTGGAATAATTGAGGCGACCTCTTTCTCTTCCTTCCAAATAGCTAGCCAATTCAAGTATACTACTGGAATAGACTGAGGTTTGGCTTCATGCATTATCGAATGCATCCGCTTGTGAGTTCTCACTTCTTGGAACTTGGGTTATTGTGAGTTCCTCAAATGTCGACTGAATTTCTTTTACTTTCTGTAAGTAGGATGCCATCTGAGGATCACGTGCTTGATATGACCCTTGGAACTGGTTGACAATCAATTGTGAATCAGATTTTAATACTATCTTTTTGCTTCAAGTTCACTGGCTAATGTCAGACCTGCTATCAATGCTTCATATTCTGCCTCATTGTTGGTGACCCTGAAACCACATTTGATTGCTTGATGTAGTACGTCGCCATTAGGAGAAGTAATCACAATTCCCAAACCGCAACCTTTTTTATTACTTGATCCGTCGACTGCGAGCTTCCAGGAAGATGTCGAATGAATTGAGTGGACTTCAAGTTCTGTCGTACCTTGTAGGCCGGGACTGAAGTCAGCTACAAAATCTGCTAAGGCCTGATATTTGATGGCGGTTTTAGTCAAGTAGGTGATGTCGTGCTCTCCAAACTCTACTGCCCATTTAGTTAATCTTCCAGATAGCTCCGGCTTATGGAGTATGTTTCTCAAAGGATAAGTTGAATAAACAGTGATTGGGTGCCCTTGAAAGTAAGGTCGTAGCTTCCTAACCGCCATTATTAAAGCCAGTACCAACTTTTCCATATGGGGGTAGCGTGACTCCGTAATTAGTAACGTTTTGCTCATATAATAGACTCGGAGTTGTGTCCATTTTTCTTCTCTGATCAAGACTGCACTCACTGCTTGCTCCAAAACTCCCAAGTAGAGGAAAAGCCTTTCATTGTCGAGTGGCTTTGATAACAAATGTGAGGAAGTTAGATATCTCTTGAGTTCCCTTAAAGCTTCTTCACAGGCCGAAGTCTACTCAAAGTGTTTTGCCTTTTTAAGGGCTGAGATGAAAAAAAAGCTCTTGTCCATAGACTTGGAGATGAACTTGTTTAAAGCATCAATTCTTCCTACTAGTCGCATGACATCTTTTGGACTAGAAGGAGATTGGATGTCAAGTATGGATTTGATCTGGTCTGGATTTGCTTCTATTCCTCATTGAGTGACCACATATCCCAAGAATTTCCCTGAGGTGACACCAAAAGCACATTTAGTAGGGTTCAGCTTCATCCCGTACCTGTCCATTATGTTGAAGGCTTCTTCCAAGTGCTCTAGATGTTGTTCTTATTTCGAAGATTTCACCAGCATGTCGTCTATGTAAACCTCTATCGTCTTCCCAATTTGTTGGGAGAACATTCTGTTAACCATACGCTGGTAAGTGGCTCCAGCATTTTTGAGGCCGAAAGACATCACCTTAAAACAATAAATACCTTTGTTGGTGACAAAAGCAGTGTTCTCATGGTCGTCTGGATGCATGAGGATTTGATTGTAGCCTGAATATGCATCCATGAAACTTAATAACTCATGCCCAGCTGTAGCATCGACCATTGAATCAATGTGAGGCAATTGGAATGAAACCTTTGGACAAACTTTGTTTAAGTCTGTGAAGTCAATACAGACTCGCCACTTTCCATTCTTCTTTCGGACTACCACCACGTTGGTGAGTCACTCTGGGAATTGAACTTCATTGATGGCTCCATTTTGCAACAATTTATGAACTTCCTTATCGATGATCTAATTTCTCTCTGGGGTGAACTTTCTTCTCTTTTGTCTGACATGATGGTAGTCTGGATCCACATGGAGCTGATGAGTGATCAACTTAGGGTCGATCCCAGTCATATCTTTGTGTGACCATGCGAAATGGTCGTGTCACTTCTGAAAAAAATTAATCAAGTCTGCTCACAGTTTAGGATCTAAATTTGCTCCAATCTGCTCCTTCTGATCTGCATGCTCTGAGTGAATTTGGACCTCATTAAGCTCTTCAATTTTCGGTAGTGTCGGCTCCATGCAATGAGATCCATTCTGTAATTGCTATGTAGAATGAATTTTTGCTTTCAAGGTTGTTTGATAACAACCTCTTGAGGCGGCCTTGTCTCCTCTAATTTCTTGAACTCCCCATTTTGTTAGAAACTTCAGAACTTGGTGATAAGTGGATGATACTGCCCTCATTTCATGAATCCATGGCCTACCAATGATAAGATTGTAGGCTGATGGACAGTCTAAGACTAAGAATGTGGTCATCTTGTTGATTCCTCCCGCGTAGACTGGAAGAGAAATTTCTCCATTGGTGAATTTTTATTCTCCGCTGAATCCAATCAACACCGTCGTCCGTCTGTTTATCTTCTCCAGTTCAGCTCTCATGTCTGCAACTCCTGCATCAAAAATGATATTGGCTGAAGATCCTGTGTCGACTAACACTCTTTTGATCATAAAATTTGCCACTTGTAAGGAGATCACCAAAGCGTCATGGTGTGGATTCATATTACAAGAACTGTTGTCGTCTGGAAACTCCATTGTCAGGTTTGTAAATATTTTCTCAATGGACATTGTAGAATGAAGATTATTCATGGTAGCAGCTCTGGATTATCGTTTGGCTACTGAATAAGATATGCCACTAACCTATGATCCTCCAGAAATAAAATTAATTGTGTTGTTAATTGGTGGAGGTGGAATTGGAGCTTCCCATTGGTTGTCTCTTTCATCCCTTCGGGCTAACGTAGCTTTCCCTTTATCTGTAAGTAAATCCCTCAGAAATCTTTTTTTCAGCAACTTCAGGACCTCTAGTCTCAATGCTACACACTCAGCCGTAGTATGGCCGTAGTCTCGATGGAATTCGCACCATTTTATGGTGTCCTTCTTTGTTGAGCTTTCTCTGTTGCGTGAGGGCCATTTCACTTCATTCCCCATCTTTCTAAGGACCGAGACCAATTCTCATAGGGAAATAGTGAAATTGTAGTCTGTAAGCCTTGGTTTGTTTATTGGTGTTCTCTCCTAGGCTTGGTATGGTAGAGGTCGTCGATTGAAATCTTTATGGAGGAGTCGATGCTCTTTTCTTTGATTGTTCCTCCTCTCTGATGGATGATGAGGCATCTTGCTTGTAAATTCTTTGTGTGGTTTGGGAGCATTGCGTATTCTTTCATTTTGCATCTTGGAGGAATCGTCTTTTCTCTTATTCGTCTTGTCTTCTTCCCATCTGATTTCAATTTGGGCTCGCGTCATGGCTTGGTCCATTGTGTCACATCGAAATTTGGTGAGTTTTTTGTAGAGTCCACTTTCATAGAGTAGTCCATTCCTGAAAGCTTCTACTATAGTAGGTTGATGGAGATCTAGGATTGTTATCATTTCTTTGTTGAAGCGAGCCACGTAGCTTCGCAAGGACTCCCCATTTCGTTGATGGATGGCATTGAGGTCATCGGTAGTTTTCTCAAGCTTGCAAGAACTTGCGAAATGTTCCACAAATTCATCTGCCAGTTGTTGGTACGACTCAATGGATCTGTATCGTAGGTTGATGAACCACGTGAGGGCTGGGCCAGCCAACGTTTCTCCAAATCCTCTGCACATTCCGGCCTCTCATTGGTGATGAGCCAAGCCAGTTGACATCATTTTGTATTTGTACTGGATAACATGGTCATCTAGGTCTGTTGATCCGTCATATAACTTTATATCTGGTAGACTGAACTTTCGTGGCAGCTCGACAGATGTGATGATCTCCAAGAATGGAGTGTCAAAAATTGTTCATGCTCTGTTTTTTTATTGGTAGTCTCACTCCTAGTAGACTGGACATAACTGCTTCTTTGAACTCTATCATTTCTCTTCTTATGGTAGTTGCAACTTATTGTGCTTGGTCGATTGGGAGATTCTTTGGGGTATTGTCACTTGGTGGATGGTTATCTGCTGCTTCGTTAAATGCTCCCATGAGTTTAGATGGAATAATTGGATTGCTGGGTTGATCTGGAGTGTCACGAAGTTGGGAGGTGGATGAAATTAATTCCAACTGTTTTTGAAGGTTTATGTTGGAGTTTCGCATGGTCAAGTTTTCTTCCTCCAAAGCTTGCAATCTTTCTTGGAGCATGACTAGTTGTGATGCTACTAGATATGGTGTCTGCTCATTGCTTGAAGCCATGAGTGATCATGTTTCAAGAATTGTAGAGTGAGAGATCTTTGTCTGCAATGAATCACTAAGGCCTCACGGTGGGTGCCAAATTGTGGATGTTGGATTTCGCTTGAGGTCTACAATCGAGAATTTGTTGGTTGGGGGCACTAGCGATCCTGCAAAACAAATGTAGTGTGAGTGGGGAGTATACTACCCACCGATGTGGTGGGTGCTGAGGGCACTTCGACGCTCAAGTCAGTAGTGAAAAATAAGTTGTAAAAAGTAAAATGAGAAAGCAAGGTTTATTATTACCTTAACTTTCTTTGGGTGACCGTGAGGGCGGAGGCAGATGTTTAGGGAATGGGAAGCTTAGAGAGCTTGAGTCAGAGAGCATAGACTTTAATCCCTCAATTCCTCGAATTGTGTTGCAATTTATAGATGAAGAAGGGTGACTTTAGTAACTGGCCTAAGTCCCACAACGTGCCCAAGCACTTGATTTAAAGTTTTGAGCATGTGAGAATATGCTTTGTGTTAGGCAAAGTGGGGAAATGGTGGTTGATATAATAAGGAGGAATTGTCTTTAAGCTTCTGGCTCAATCGTAATCCAATAATACTGAATTCTTTGGGCTGGGTCTTTACTTTCAGGCCTTGCATACTGTTGGGTTTGAGGTGAAAAAATGATTTTGCCCTTGGCCCAAATACAGCCTATACAATTATTGGTACAACATTCGACCAACATAACAATGAAACGAAATTTTTCTCCTAAAGAACTGACAAGGAAGATTCATATTCCTGCCCCATTCGACGTGCTAGACCCGTCAAAGTACATCATCCATGGTTTTAAGCTATATTCGTATATTTCTATTTCTATTTCTTTAGTTATGCTCAAACAATGGTGATCAGCTAAAAAAATCAGCATGGCTTGGTTTTTTACGGCCTTTTCGTGTCGTATGTCGAATTCTGACAATGAAATAGACCAAAACCCTACCCTTTAATGTAAAATTGGGCGAGAGAACATGTATTTTACTATATTGATCTTCGTAACTAGATACATGGTAGTTGGCCTGAGATAGGCTCATAATTTAGTACATGTAAAATATAAAGCCAAACACAATTTCTCCATTGGAGAATAATTACATTCATATTTCAACAAATATCTGATGAGCTAATAAATGGCTCTTTCTACACCCATATTATCGTCCTGCACGATCATTCCAGCTACAGACTGTTCCTCGGCAGATATGTATAGCTTCATCAACCATCCTGGCAGATGAGGCACCATTACCGGCGGCTTTGTAAAATAATGTTTTAGGCTCTCGAATGCTCTTATGTCCAGACGAATTCGTCATTTTCTTTTAGCCTTAATAGAAGTGAAAAAGCTTTAGTTTTACCTGCACAATTAGAAATAAATCTCCTTAAAAAATTAATTTGCCCAAGAATCTTTGCAACTTTTTCTTGTTTTCAGGGGATTTGGCCTCTATAATCGCTCGAGATTTATATTCATCGATTTCAATTCCCATTTGTTGGACTAGAAAACCTAAAAAATTCTCGACGCTAACCCCGAAAGCGCACTTAGCAGGGTTTAATTTTAGTTTGAACTTCCTCATCCGCTCAAAAACCATTCTTAGATGGTTGAAATGTTCGTTTATGGCCATAGATTTAGCCACTATATCGTATACATAGACTTTCATAAAATTGTCAATCATGTAATGAAAAATTAAATTCATATCTCGTTGGTAAGTGGCCCCAGTATTTTTTAGACCGAATGACATCGCTACCCATTGATAACATCCTAAAGACCCTGGGCATCGAAAAGTCGTTTTATGAACGTCACCCTTAGCAATGTAAATCTGGTTATACCCTGCATACCCATCCATGAAGGAATACATTTGGTATCCCGCAGTGGAGTCTACTAAAGAATCTACCGTAGGCATAGGGTATTGATATTTTGGTGTTGCCAAATTTAAGTTTTGAAAATCTATGCAGATTCTCAATTTTCCATTTTCTTCATGACTGGGACAATATTTGATAACCATTCTATATATCTGGTTGTCCTAATAAATTTTGCCTTTAGTAGACATTCGACTTCCTTCTTAATGTCAGGCAAGACATTTGGTGCAAACTTCCTGGGAGGTTATTTATATGGTTTGTAATTTGGCATGATATGTAGCATGTACTCTACTATAGTTTTATATAAACCACACATTTCTTCATAGTCCCATGCGAAGCAATCTCTATAATTTTTTTGGAGAGAAATTAGTTCTTTATGAACCTGGGCATCAAGTTTCTCGCTGATATATATGTTGCATTTTCACCCTCGTCTCCCAAGTTTACCTCCTCCAGAACATTTCGCGCTCTCGTAATACCCGTCTTCTGGTGTCCATTTAGATTGCATTCTAGATCCTTATTTTCTTCCTCTGGTCATTCATCCAATTACTTTGGTCGTTCGTCCAAATAATCTACCTCGTATGCTTCTCTTATTATGTTTTCTACCTGATAAGTCATCGGTTTTCCTTTCAAAGTCGAGATTGTGGCCTGAGCATCGAGTTTGACTTCCCGTTCCAGAAAATAAGCCATTAAGTTGGCTTTGGTGGCCATGAGCGTGGCTTATTTTTTAATTTGCTCGCCCCTCTTCATTCGACTTGCTGGTTTCTTGGCCACATACTGGCTTCTTGAAGGCCACTGTGCTTGGCCTCATTTGCACAAATAAGTCTTTCAATAACTCTGCGAAGTATGGCTCATCATTTTGGACAATTACGGATGCATCCTCCTTTTCGTTCGACATTCTGACCGGTCCATAATTTCCTTCATACATGAAATATTCTACCGAATTTGTTTCCGCCGCGAAAGGCTTATTATCAGCGTGCACCATTTCGACCTCATCCCTCTGATTCCAAAAAACAAAACATTTATAGAGAGAAGAAGGTATGCATCGACTACCGTGGATCTAATCTCGTCCTAAGAGCATGTTATATGTGGTCGGTCGATCTATGATAAAAAAACATCATCATTTTAGTGGTGCTCCCCATCTGTAGGTCTAATTGGACGACTCATTTAGCCGTCGTTGCCCCTCAATGAAGCTTGTGAGCATCACTTCTGTCGGGATGAGATCAGCCTATGACTTTTCTAAACGTCCAAGCATCCTAATTTAGATGGCATTAATGGTCGCCCCGTTGTCGATCAATACTTTGGTAACTGGAATTCCATTTACCTTCGCCTTGACATATAATGGTCGGAGGTGCTTTTTCATTTGCTGTGGAGGTTTGGAAATGTTACTTTTCCAGGTACTCTTATTTCCATTACTCGTCCATCACTTATATCCTCTTATGGTGAATCCTCCTCTGAATCTCATCCGGAAGGTGGCAGTGTGGCCGAGCCACTGGACGATGCATTACCAGTCTTTCCGGCGAATATCCTCTGCTCTGGACACGATCAATTTTAACTTGGGTTTTTTTGTATAGTACAAGATATGGGGACCATCCCAAGTCTTCCCCAATGTTCCCACAGCTAGATTTCTGGCTTCGTATAATTCCTTAAGAAGCCGATTTTGCATTATTCCCCTTCTTTGTGCTTCAGCACGTACATCTATTTCTTCTTCTATGTTTGTCATCTCATCACCCGAAACCTCCCTACTTTCCGTGGTAAGTGTTGTAACTGTTGTTTCTTCACTGTCGTAGACATTTTCATTCCTTCCAGAGGTCTCGTTATTTTCCCGTTTAAATTCCTCAGATAGCAAATAGTGAATAGCCACAACCGGTGGCATGCTGCCAAACTGAATAACAATGGGTGGTTCTTCATCGTTTGTTTCATCCCGCCTTTTCCATCGGTCAAACTTGGTTCGGTCTTTGCACTCCTGATTGATTCCTTCTTCGCCATCAACACCATTGGCTTCTATCGCTATTTTTTCTGTTGTGTCGGTTCCAAAGACATGGCCTTATTTTTTTTTTTGCTAATAGAAGCCTTCACATCACGTTGTTGGCGCACCATCCGACCATAATTCCTTTGATGTCATCTCAACTGTGTCCTTGTCATCTCATTCGCAGGAACATAGTTCTTTCTTTGCTGGTTATAAGAATGCCAAACATTGGGCCGATGAAATTTTGGCCTGAAAGTCCTGACGTTTGAATGAAGTTTGAGTGTTCCTCATAAAACCTTGGTGTAAAGGTTTTCAGGTGCCATGCTGCTGGCTCTCTTTCCGGTGGTGGAGCTTTTTTATAAGTTTCTTCTAATTCTTTCATCCATTTTATACTGTTCTGACAGCGAATACATAAATTTCATGCACCCTTTTCCTTTTCGGTGCAAATTTATCCTCTCAAGGGCACTAAGGCGTTGATCGTTCTGATCTTCATCTAAGACCAGCTTAAATTTTAGTAAATTCATCTTAGTTAGATCAGAGTTGATCATGTTCATTTCCAATGGCTTAGGGAACGGGTTGTCGTCTAAAACCATCTTATCTTTCTTTTCGAATATTATTCGCCCAGACTCTATGGAATCTTGTTCTACTATGTCATGGGTGAATTCGCCAAACAAGTCGCGCATTACGTTAGGTTTGAACTCCCTCATAGTGTCATAACGACTTCCTTTTACTAAACCTTCAAAATAGCCCACTAAAGTCGGAACATGAGCTTGTTTGGTTTGCTCCAATCCTCTTTCCTCTGTACTGATGAGTGGTAAATGTATCATTATTTCCCACTCATTTGACCTAATATTTTGTATAGTTTCTTGAGTTTTGTGAATATTTTGATGTGTTTTATGTTATTTTGTAGATAAATAAAGTTTCAGGACATTCTAGAGGTGATTTGGGGCCAAAACAGTGAAAAACGGACAAAATGGCATTTTGGTCATTGGGCGCGTCGCGACGCACAGGCTGCGTCGCGACGCCTAACGTGCGCCGCAAGTTTGCTAACGTGCGCCAGGTCCACATGTCAGAATCTGAGAAGTTTGACTTTGCTAAAGTGCATCGTGCCACGTGTCACCTTCACAGCCGATCTGCTAACACGCGTCGTGCCACGTGTCATCAACCTACGGTGCCGACAATCACCATCGCCACGTGTCATCATGTGTCATCCCGCGTGTCAGCCACGTCATCGTCCACATCAGCAGTAGACCAAGTCAACTCGCCACGTCAGCGTCATGTCATCATCAGCCAATCACAGCGTGACACGTGTCGCATTCCTACGGTGCCGACAATCACTTTCGCCACGTGTCGACATGTCAGTGCCACATCATCGCCATGTCAGCATAATCATTGAATTGCCAGCCGCCTTGCCACGTGTCACTTTATCCGCAATTGCCACGTGTCAGATAAGAATCTGAGCCGACCAATCATGAGCCGCCACGTCAGCATGTCGCGACGCAAGAAGAAACTTGCGCGTCGCGACGTGTGGCACTTATGGACGCCTATAAATAGAGCTCGAAATTTCAGTTTCAGATGTACCTTCCTCTCTAATTTCTCTGATGTAAATAGAGAGTTTTCTATCTAGTTTCTTTTAAATTTCAGTTTTGTAATTAATTTTAATTACGTTCTGTAATAATAGTAATTTATTTTCTTTACTTTTATAGTTTTTACTATTCAACCATGAGGAGGTAACTTCCCTCTGCTATGGTGAAAGATAATTCTTTTACTATTGCTATTTAGATTAATCTCCCTTAAATATAATATATTCACTATTTAAAATTTGACTTAATAAGGATACCGCTATATTGGTCGATTGGTAATTCATTTTAAACTGGTTTAAACCTGACCAAGCAAGGATACCGCCAGATTGGTCGGTTGGTAATTAAATTTTCTTACCGCCTATATGGCAGATTTATTTTGGTTCCGCCTTTATGGCTGGTTTGACTTAATTTGACTTAATCAGGTTACCGCATATATGGTTGGTTGGTAAAATAATCACAAGTTAATATATTATATTAAGGGAGATATCTAAATAGTAAATAGTAAAAATTGATCATTTTACCTTAGCATTTTATTTTATTGTAATTTACTTTTCATTTTTTACTTTACCGCGATTACTTTTCAGCATTTTTACTTTATGTCTTTTACTTTTAAGTTTTTTATCTGGGGTTGTGATGACTTCTAATATCACCAGTTTATAAGGGGTTATTTTATAGTTTGGGTAATTTAAAGGTTTACTTATTAAGTCTTAAGCTTAATGCGTCTTGTTAATTGGCCACTAATAAGATTGATCTGGTAAATCTAAAATAAACTTGACAAAGGAATTTTAGGTTTCAGCCTTAGACTTAATGGCTCACGATCTTCCTTGAGGATAGATAACCCTTTAATAGATTTCCTTACAGGATAGACATATACCTGTCGGGCGGGGGTAGCCATAATTGAAACTTAAACTTAATGAATCCAGGTAATTTGGTTGACATAGACATATGGTTCAATTGGGTTATACTGGGTATTTGCGTCTGACAATCGACAGAGGCTTTCGCATAATTTCGTGTTCCAGATTAGTAAACCGATTTATTACACAAACATGAAATAACAACTTCATCTTTTAAAAGATATTAGAAAGATTCACAACCCTAGATAGTTTCTAAATATTGAATTTTCTTAACCTACTTTCGCGCAATTTTATTTACTTGTTTTTAAATTCAAAATCATCACAATTTCAAATCAATCAATCAACCTGTTAGATACTAGTAATCATTTGACCTCATAAAATTAATAGATTAGGTATTAAGTCCTCGTGGGATCGATACTTTTTATACTACTTGAACGATACGTGCGCTTGCGTTATACGCGTGTGATTAGCACCAGTCATGTACTCGAACCAGTCTGAATGTTCTTTTTCGGAGGCATCTTTACTTCTTACACCAATTTCTCCTACTGTGGTCGTCAAAAACTATTCGCACAATTTTTTGCTGGTACGCGTGTAAGGTTCCAAACCTCATGAGATAAGGTCTCAGAAAGGAGTGTTTGATTCCAAGAAATGCCTTTAAGGGGCGCAAGCACACAGATTACAGCCTTAAAGATTACAAAGCTAAGAAAACTATAAACTTAGAAAAACTACTTGCTCATTTTGAGTCTTTTTCTTTCTTTTTTTCTAAACTTGGGTCTTTTGTAGTGGAAACTTCTGCCAATCGCTCGAGCGATTCCGCTTCCTCGGCCTATTAATTCCCACGACTCATACTTGCATATAATTGCTGGATTGTGAATGGAATTGTTGGGTCGTGTGTGCAACTGCTAGATCGTGCGCTCTGATAACTGCTAGATTGTGGGGGTTACTGGCAACTGTGCGGTAACCATTAGGTTTATCCGTAACTGGTTAATTGCAAAATATATGCTCGTTTGGCAATCGTCCTATCACACATTCGTTATTCTTCCATCATTCTTCGCTTGTTAGGAGATGCTTTATTTGTCTACCACGATTCTTTACTCCTCAGCCGAATCGTCCTGGGTCGATTCCTTCTTCATTCTTCGTCCTGAATGACGTCTTGCCTCTTCGTCATTTAGTAATTATTTTCCTATTAACAAATTGAATGAATGAAAAATGAGAATCCAATAACCTTATTTATAAACATGAAAAGTTGTCTTTGATAAGACATATTTAGGCTTAAGGATGCAACCATTTAAAAGATTGTAACTCTTCAATGTACTCTTTAAACTTAAAAGATAATCCTTTTACACTGAGACATATCCCTTCAATCCTATAAATACTCCTATTATTTAGAAAAATTCTTACTGTCACATTAATGGTATGAAATTATATTCATATTAAGTATGGTGTCTACTTCGATTTGAATCACACTAATCTGACGTTAATGGTGGCCGATCATCAATATCAAATCTTCAATAAAAGCAACACATTCAACACTTGGGAAAAATATTAAATTAGCATTATAAGGTGAAATTAAAGATTCATAACTAGATTACATTATAACCTTAACAAAAGGATTAGTTCCTCATAATCATGATCGAAAGCAATTATAAAAATTAAATAAAGTTTAGGACACCCTAAAAATTTTGATGAGTTCTCCAAAATTCTATTTTTTGCTCGCCTCCTTTTGATTATGTCTAAATGTGGCTTTGTTGCAAAAAACTTAAAATTTGGTTGTTAGGTCCCGAGTTCAAGTTCATGAAATGCATTTCTAGTAAGAGATTAGGGCAGTCGGAGATTTTATCTCATTTACTTAAATTCGGGTCGGATAATTTGACAGCAGACTTATTTTCAACGTTTTAAAAAAAATGAATCTAGAATAGATCTAGAAGCTGTCCAAATTTTACACTAGATGGTCTTTTTATGGTTGTAGATAGGGGTGTTCATAGGGTCGGGTCAACCAGCGACCCGACCCGACCCGACCCGCACGGGTTCAAAAAAAATTACAAAATTTCGAGCCGACCCGAAATTTCAGGTCAGGTCACGGGTTTAGGTCAGAAAACTCGGGTCTGACCCGACCCGATGTAAATGATATTATAATTATAATATATATTTTTAATGATACAATTTTAACCCGAAATAATTATAGTTGGAATGGCAAAGTAATTGCTTGGTCATTTAAGAGCCCCAAATTCAAATTCGAATCTTATCATGCCCAAATCCGAAAATTTTGTTTAATTTTCTTTAAAAAATAAAATGTTTTGCTGGGAATCGAACCTGAGTATGTAGATATTAATCAAAGATTTTACCACTTCAGCTACACAAAAATCTTATAAATTTTGTATCAATAAAATATATTATATATTTACAATATATTATGTTGACCCGACCCGACTTGCAGTTTTTTGACGCGACCTGACCCATGCATGCCAACTTCTCAAATTTCGGGTTTCGAGTCGAATGACCCGACCCGATCGGATCATAAAAAAATCAAAAAACCCCAACCCGACCCGTGAACATCCATAGTGTAGTTCACTATAAATTTTTGTTCTCAATAGCAACACGTCATTTGTGGCGACAGTGTGTGACAGATGATGCAAATAATTTAGCTGGGCAAATAAAACGACGTGGTTTACAATTACAACACACGGCCCGGAATGGGTCTGCCATACAAGGCCCAACGGAAGCCCAAATCACATTGCCTTTATAAACCCTGACTGGCCATCATAACGAACCCTAGCATTTTCTTTGCGTCGGCAGCAGCAGAGGGCAACGAGCAATCAGTAGCAGATCCCATCACTTGAGGTAATAATCTCTTCTTTCCTTTATCCATGTCTCTGTTTACAGTTTTGAAGCTAGTTTCGTTCTCAAAATGTTTTATTTTTCCTTTTTTCCCTTCATAGTTTCCATTAAATTGTCTGTTTTAGTCTTATTTGTTGATTATGATCAGTATTGTTGTTTTAATTGTTGCTTCTTATTGTATTTTCTTATAGTCAAAACCATGTCGGCTGGAGAGCTTGCTTGCACATACGCTTGTTTGATCCTTTTCGATGATGGCATCCCCATTACTGTATCCTTGCGATGAAATTTTTTTGCTTTATTGCATTTTTTTTTTCAACTTTGATTTATTTACGTGGCTATATTTTAGTCTGTAGTTGATTGTATGACTTGGCTTTGTTGCTCTGGGGTTTAATAAATTAATCATTTTAGGGTATTTTAGTTGAATTAGCTAGAAAATATTGTAAGAGAATGAAAAATCGACCAGTATTGGATCATAAGCGTTAACGTGAATGCGAAAAGTTCGAAATACTGTGGAAAATGGGTCTGGGTGTTTCCTTTAACATTTGTTAATAGGCGGAGAAGATTTCACAATTAGTGAAGGCTGCCAATGTGTCTATTGAGTCTTACTGGCCTAGCTTGTTTGCTAAGTTAGCTGAGAAGCGGAACGTTGAGGATCTTATAATGAATGTGGGGTCTGGTGGTGTGGTGCAGTTGCTGTTGCAGCTCCTGCTGGAGCTGCTGGGGCTGCTGCAGCCGACGCTCCTCCTCCTGAAGAGAAGAAGGTGATTGAAACCCTTTTAAATCATAATTTAAAATAAGTTGTGTATCTTTTGGATTTTTATGGTTTTGTGTTATCTGATACATCTTTACTATTTGGGATAATTTTGCAGGAAGAGCCAAGGAAGAAAGTGACGATGATATGGGCTTCAGCTTGTTCGATTAGGATCTCCGTTTAGAATGATTTGGTCCTGTTGGTTTACTATTTAAGATTGATTGTCCTTTTTTTTTCTATTAGTACATGTGTTGAGATTTCAAGGATAGGTAACTTTGAATGAACAAAGTGCTGAGCATTTCTTATGGTTCTAAATATTATGTGTTCAAGATTCTCGATGTATACAAGTAATGCGGATTAATTTTGTTCCTTTTGTTAGTTGTTGATTTAATTTGTTTTAACTTTTTATGCCTGTGATTTTGATTGATGGTTTGCCTTGGTTAGAATGCCTGACAAGATTGGATATGGATGTGGTTTTTATTACTCTTAGTTGTTTTGATGAATTGTTCTCAAGGGGCCTTCTAGATGAAACTAGGCTCTGTTTTAGGGAAGAGGGAAGGCCTCAACTCCGGAAGGGCATCACGCAGTTCTGTAAAGCATGGCATGTAGCTGAGTGAGAGCACAAGGTTCAAATCTGCTTGGAAATATGCTCTAAAGGAACATTGAATTTTGCTGCTGCTGCTCTGGTTTTATCAAGGTCTTGTTCAAGCTGCTGCTCTGGTTTTATCAGGTCTTGTTCAAGCTGCTGCTCTGGTTTTATCAAGGTCTTGTTCAAGCTGCTGCTCTAATTATATGCTACAGTGAATTGCTGTTTTGCCTATTGGAACAAAATAACAGCGAATTATACTAATTATGTGATACAATGAACTGCTGTTTTGCCGATTCGAACATATACACTGGCGTTTGTACTGTGAAAATGGATCCGTACAAACCCTATCCGACCTAGTCGGGTTTATGATTTTTTTAAATTTAATTTCGGTCAATTTGGATCCGACCCGAAATTTCGGATCGGGTCACAGGTTTAGGTCAGAAAATTTGAGTGCGACCCTACCCGATCCGCTGTAACTGTTATATATAGTTTTAATGAGACGATTTTGACAAGAAAAGAGTATCCTTAATTGGTAAGTTGTTTGACAAATCCGACCTGGTCTCAGGTTCGAGCAATTCTGGAATTTCATTTTTCAAAAAGAAGTAATTCAAAAATAATATGCTAATGACCAGAATCGAACTTGGGATAAGTTACAAACTAATTTAATACTTTACCATTTCAACTACACTCTTATATGTATCAATGAAATTATATATATTATATTTACTGCATGTTATGCGCCGACCCGACCCGCGGTTTTTTGACCTGACCTGCGCGGGTCACCTTCTAAAATTTCAGGTTTCGGGTCATATAAAAAATGTGAAAACGACCCCCGACCCGACCCGTGAACACCCCTATGTGAAAATATATCAATTTCACAAGATTTCTCCCTGTACGTTTAGCAAACTTGCACTAGTCTAACTAGAGTCGAGAGGAAGTAATTATATAGTTTTTAGAGAGAGAATTTCACTCTTATTACTTGACACAACTTTGAGAATTAGAAAGAAGATTAATTCAATTCCCATAAATTGAGTATTCATTTTTTATAAGTATGCTACTTGCATTTTGTGTCAGTTGAACACATCTTTTAATTATAATTTTATATGATAATGAAAATAAAATATTATTTTAGATGTTGATATTGTAAATGGTCCAGATTTCGTCAATCTAATAGAGATAATAAATTTACTTACACTTAATATCTTTACTACTCATTCCTTTTATTTCTTACTTCTCAAATAATTATTGTAATTCATATTAAAGTGCCTATCTCATTTGAAATTCTTTCCTTAACCATAACTAAATTTAACAACATGTAATTTTCTTTGGATTCTGAAGAATTCTAATGAAATTGAATATAATTTATTAAATCTAATCTTAAATTTTCTTATCAAATTTCTTATAAGTCTAGATTTATTACGTAAGAGCTAATAGTCAGAGTCTGTTCCTATAACATAACAAACAATTAAAAAAAGTAATGGAAAAGACTTCTGAAATAAGTTAAAGTAGAATAACATAAAACAATAGACCTAATTTTTTTTTTTCAAAAAAAATTATATGTAAAAATAATCCTTAAAATAAATGGATGACTAAAAAATATCATTCCAAATTAACTGAACTTGAGCAGACAATATTCACAAAAATAAGTAAAAGAAAAGTGATAAAATAATTAAACAAATGACAAAAAAACTAAAAAAATTTATCGCGTGTGCAGATTGACAATAACTTTATCGGTGTGTCGAAAATTATGTTTGTCGTCATTAAGTAAAGTAATCTAAGGTCACTGGGCTCGTAGCCCATTGTGGACTTATGCTCTCTGCAACATCCCTCTCCAGGAGATGCTACCTGCAGGGAATGAGCCGATCTATCTCCATGAACTTCTGTCTATCTAACTGTGATTATTATTATTATTACTGAACTCATCTAGAAAACAAACTCATACATAGGGTCCACACCCGACTCAATAACATGAAATGCAACTTAAATACTCATTTACATGTATACAAAACATCACACATGTAACTCTATCATGAACACTTGACTTGTAACAAATACCATATCAATTTATACAAATTGTATGACACATGACTTTTCTTGAACTGTGACTGACTATAACTCTGACTTGACCTGGTGGACTCAGACCCTCCAGTGATTGCCTTCAGTATTCATCCTCTCGAGCCCGTCTCCCGGATATACTTGCAAAACAAGAAACTGTGAGTGGATGGGGGTTAAATCGTTTGAACGATCTAGTGAGTTGACAGTTAAAAATCGGAACTGATTCTTTCTGAAAAAATCATGGTTCTAAAAACTGAAATTCTCCCAGAAAATGTTCTTTTTTGATATCTCTTTCTTATCTGAAAATACATATATTTCTGTAAAATTTTTCTGAAAACTCATTTCTGTCTGTAATACTCGAACTTTTCTGTAAAACTGAGTTCGCGTGAAAATCCTTTCGTAAAACTTATCATTTCTAAAAAATCTGTTTCTGGAAATCTGTTTTTGAGAAATCTGTATCTGAAAACTTTGTATCTGTGAAATCTGTATATGTATATCTGACGCATGAATACGTTACGTATCGTCATCCCCCATATGCGAACTTGAGGCATAGAGCCTCTGATCATCACGCGTCGCGACGTTAGCCCAAATCCAGGGCTTATCTACACCCCATTCAATGACATAGCCCCAAGGCAACCCAACTCCATCACTCCAACACTATCACATAAGTAATTCTCTAAACTTCAACATTAGTTAAAACACATCTTATATCATCAACTCAAACCCCAACCATTGTCTAATATCATTATTCATAATGCATAATTTCCCAACACATTCATATACTTATAGACCTCATCCAATACTAATACTATCATGACACTTCTCAAAATACACCCCAACAACTTTATTAGTGCCAAATCAAGCAATTTACATTGCTAGGGTATGCTAGATGTGAAATGAGGCTTTCCTTTTTCAAACTTAAAACTGAAAAATGAGGAGATAGAAAGAGAAAATGAAACTTACCAAGCTTGGAGACATGCTAGGATGGATCAAAATGTCTTGAGAATGAAGACAAAAGTGAGGGAAGAAAATCCCCTCATTTCCTTTGCTCTTCACGTTTTTGGTGTGTGAGGGTAGAGTGAATAGTGTTCTATATATAGACAAAAAATGGCTGATTTTTATGATGGAATGAGTGGTTAGGATTGTGCCACCTCACCTTAATCTAGACCATTCATGAATTCTACTATATCAGCCATGAACATCTCAATTTTTTATCTGCTTCTGATTCGAATTTTGAAAAATATTCAATAGAAGTTTTAGGTCTCGGTCTTAATTTCCAACGATATAAAATTCATAAAAATTGGAGTTCATATGAAAAAGTTACGACCTAAATACCATAAACTGTCTTGAGTGGAACATCGTACAATTTTGTATCGGAATTTCAAAAAATTTACCCATTTTAAAAAATAATTTTTTTAATCTTAATTTTTTTTTTTTATAATAAATACCATCAAAAAGTTTAAATAGAGCTGGCTTTGCGGTAAAATTGAGCCTGGGAAATCACAAAGCAATCCCACGTCACCTCTGATCTCCCTTCAGCTCAGATTTGAGCAACCACACTCTCCTCTTGTAAACGATTAATACAATACAGAGAACCAAGTTTCTTTATATATATTTTATATATATATATATATATATATATATATATGTAATTAAATTAAATAATGACCAAGAAGCTCACCAACACAAACTCACTAATGGAACTCGACATTGACTCGTTCCTTAACTCACATCTCTCCTCTGATTCTGACGACGACGACTTCAACTCAGTCCCTCATCGTACCCTCGACGAAATCCTCAATGACTCCGATTCCTCCACCTCACCTTCCCCACCTTCGTCACCAACACCCTCAATTCCTCTCTCAGATCTCTCCCTCGCCAAAACGCTACCCTTAAACGACAGCGTTTCTTCTCAAGATGACCCCAATCCAAATCCTACTTCGTTTACTCGGGTCAGAAGTAGCGAATCACCGGGCGTTCCGATATGGAGGGTTACTCCGTCATCTTCGAGACAGTTGCCGTCGCTGTTTGGCGGAGTGAGATCGAGTGCCAAGCCTGGGGCGGCACTTGCGGCTGCTGCTGCGGCGTCGAGGCCGGTTCCGACTCCTCATGCGGCGGCGATAAAGTCGCGGAGGGCAGGGAGTGGAACGCTTCTGAGAGTTGTCGACGACGATGATCACGAGATTGCTTCCGTTTCTTCAAATGAAATTAGCGCGTCGGGCGACAAATTGGAGGAAGAGGAGGAGAAAATGGGTGATTTTCAGTCTGCTCAAGTGAATGTTAGTGTTGATTTATTGAATTTGTCTACTAGTAATGATGTAGATAATAAATTAGAATCAACTGTTAGTAATGTTGATGAAGAACTTTTAAATAATAGTTCTAATTTGAATACTGAACAACTAATTGGTTCCTCTTCGCTAATGGTTGAGGAGAATCGGAATTTGAGTGAAAAATCTGTAATTGGTAGTTCAGATGATGCTAATGATATTGATGGAAATAAAATTGTTGCCCCTGCTTGCGGTGATGACGATTCGAAGTCTCTGGAAGTGAACCTTTCTAGTGAGAATAGCATTGTTTCTTTACATGAATCTGATCAGGATGGACTAATAGAGAAAAATTTGGAAATGCCTACTTTGGAGATGGAGAGTTTGGACAAGGGTGTGTCCAGTTCAAGAGATGATGAGGTTGGAGTAGACGGTGGTGATGATTCCAGTTCAATAAATGACATTACGGAGCTTGTAGAAGAGAAAATGGGGCAATTGGAGAGCGAGATAATTAGTAGAAGTGCTGAAAAGAAAATGCGGCCTCCCTTGAAACCTCTTGAATTGGCTGAAGAACTTGAGAAAAAGCAAGCCTATACTGGCTTGCACTGGGAGGAGGGCGCGGCTGCTCAGCCCATGAGGCTTGAAGGTGTTCGAAGAGGGTCCACTACATTGGGATACTTTGATGTCGAATCTAATAACACAATCACACAGACTATTGCATCCCAGGCATTTAGGCGTGATCATGGTTCCCCTCAAGTCTTGGCAGTGCACCTTAATTTTATAGCTGTTGGAATGTCCAAAGGGGTCATTATTGTTGTGCCCAGTAAATACTCTGCTCATCATCGTGACAGCATGGATTCAAAGGTTTGCTTTTTACTTCACTCCCACTGCTTTCTTGTTTGTGTTTCTGTTGCTTCTTGTTAAAATGAAATATCTGTTTATATTATTCTTCATATTGTTTTTGCAAATGAAGTATCTTGAATATAAATTTAAAGTAATTTGAACATATCTTGTCCATAAATAAAGCCTGTGTTCTAAAACGCGCTAGGCCCCAGTTGGGCGGCGACCCAGCGCCTAGAGCGCCAAGGCGGGGCCTAGACGGTTAATCGGAAATTGAGAATTTCTATAATTAGGTTTAAGATTTGGTACGATTTGGAGAAATTAATCATAGAGAAATGTTATTTGAATAATGAGAATATTTATAAATGGTCAATTTAATGAGAAACTAACAAAAATTGGAAAAAAAATTAGAGTTTTTTGAAATTAGGATTTATGCTCTAAATTGAGATTTTTTTTTTCAAATTAATGAGTTAGAGAGTTAATTTTGTAAAATTAAAGTTAGGGTTAGGATTGAGGTGTGAAATTCGGATGGAAAAAGCAATAATTTCGAATTAACCGTTGACCGACGAATTTGCCTGGCGAAAATTGGCCAAAATGGGCAGAAAACGCCGCCCATTCCGGCAAGCGCCTGGTCCTCAACGATTTGGTGTCAGGCACGGCGGCCATAGGCCGCCAAACCTATACGTGCCTAGGCACGGGAAACCGTAGTTAAGTCACAAAATAAAAACAGCTGACAAACATGCGTAAATTGCTTAGAACTTGCTCCATGTGTAAATTGCGTGATACTACCGTGTGAAAGCATCATATAGTATCTTGAAGTGAAAAAATTTTCACCTGTCAAGATGTCAAGCAGTCCTGACCTGCTACATATATTTCAGATGGTGATGCTTGGTTTGCTAGGGGATCGGTCTCAGGCCCCTGTAACTTCCATGTGCTTCAATCATCCAGGAGATCTTCTCTTAGCTGGGTATGGCGATGGTCATGTTACAGTTTGGGATGTGCAGAGGGCATCTGCAGCGAAAGTTATTACCGGAGAACACACTGCACCAGTTGTACATACATTATTTCTCGGGCAGGATTCTCAAGTTACTCGTCAATTTAAAGCAGTTACTGGTGATACTAAGGGCCTCGTGCAGTTACATTCTTTATCAGTGGCTGTGGTTCCCTTGCTAAATAGGTTCTCTATTAAGACGCAGGTAAGACACCAGTCTGTTTAATAAGGGATGTATATATGTAGCATTATATATTTGTGTTTAGTCATACTTGAGAAACAATGGTCAATGGGTTTATCCTCCTCAAGTTAATAACTTAATGTTTATCATGAAAATTAGCGTCTTCTTGATGGGCAAGGCATTGTACTATCAGCTACACCCCTTCTTTTCGACGAATCTTGTGGAGGTGCTCCGCTATCCTCTCAGGGCAACTCATCTGCTTCGGCCAGTAGTATTGGTAGTATGATGGGAGGGGTAGTAGGGTCTGATGCAGGTTGGAAACTGTTTAATGAAGGGTCCCCTTTGGTTGAAGAAGGTGTGGTCATATTTGTCTCCTATCAAACTGCACTTGTGGTATGAAGTCCTCAAATGATAGCACAAATGCCAGTATTGAGTATGATGCTTTCTTCTTTGGACATTTCTTATTCAAAAACTCTTCTTCATTGCAGATAAGACTTACTCCCACCTTAGAAGTTTATGCACAAATCTCTAGGCCAGATGGGGTCCGAGAGGGTGCCCTGCCTTACACTGCTTGGAAATGCATAACAACATGTAACAGTTCTTCAACGGGTATGTATTGTCTGAGTTTGTTAAAATTTAATAATTTATATCGACAACTTTTTAATGCATCAATATCTTGCAGAAAGTATTCCCGCTGAAGCAGCAGAGAGAATTTCATTGCTTGCAATTGCTTGGGATCGAAAAGTTCAGGTTGCAAAGTTGTTCAAATCAGAGCTTAAAGTATATGGGAAGTGGTCCCTTGATAGTGCAGCTATCGGTGTGGCTTGGTTGGATGATCAGGTAGTCATTCTTTGTTTGTTTGTTTGCTTATCTCATATGCATTTAAATTACTCCAGTTTCGAATGGTCAATGACTCTTCTTTTACATTCCATTTTTATGTCTACAGCATTCTGCTTGTTAATAGCTAAAAATCTATGTGGCTGATTGAGGTTGTATATTTTTCCAGATGCTGGTGGTTCTTACACTGTCAGGACAGTTGTATTTGTTTGCAAAAGATGGAACTGTAATTCATCAAACAAGTTTTGTGGTAAATGGGTCTAGAGGATATGATCCCGTTGGATATCATACCTACTTCATTAATGTTTTCGGGAACCCTGAGAAATCCTATCATAATTGTGTGACTGTCAGAGGAGCTTCTATATATGTACTTGGACCTATGCATCTTGTTGTTTCCCGGCTTCTTCCTTGGAAGGAACGAATTCAGGTTCTCCGGAAAGCAGGTGACTGGATGGGTGCCTTGAACATGGCTATGACACTTTATGATGGCCAAGCTCATGGTGTTATCGACCTTCCCAGAACCCTAGATGCTGTACAGAAGGCCATAATGCCTTATCTGGTAGAGTTGCTACTGTCATATGTAGATGAGGTATTTTCTTATATTTCAGTGGCATTTTGCAACCAAATTGAAAAACTGGGACAAATTAATGATCCACAAAGAAGAAGTAGTACTGTGCACACTGAAATTAAAGAGCAGTTTACCCGTGTTGGTGGTGTAGCCGTCGAATTCTCTGTCCATATCAATAGGACTGACATACTTTTCGATGAAATTTTCTCCAAATTCGTGGCTGTTCAACATAGAGGTACTCATGGCATCAATGTCTACTTTGAACTTAATTTTTTCATTGAACTCTATTTTAATTATGATATTGAAATTTAGATCTGGATTGATATGTTCAAATGCAAAATGAGAATCCATATTGTGTGAGTAATTCATGATGGGGAGTGATAATCTCTTTTTGAAAAGTTTCATGGTCGAAAGCAGAAAGGCTTGAAAGTTAGGTCTATATTGTATTATGATGTAGATGGAATTTAATTTGCATTAAACTTCATTAACTTTGAGGTGGATTGCCTTTCATATATAATATGATGACAATGCAGTCTGGAGAATAATAGATGGTGATACATAGTTGCCTGAGATAGTTTGTATTGACTGCATCATCATATGATTTTAATGACTTGCTTTACTGTTTGCTAGACACATTTCTGGAGCTTTTGGAGCCATATATTTTAAAGGACATGCTTGGATCTCTACCCCCTGAGGTATTATTTAGTGTTTAAGCATTTAGCCTTGTTGTGAGTTTTGTCATAAATTTAATTCCTTTCTTTTTTTTTTTTTTTTCATTTTTTTAAAATTTCTCCTCAAAGATAATGCAAGCACTGGTAGAGCATTATAGCACCAAAGGATGGCTACAGCGAGTAGAACAATGTATTCTTCATATGGACATTTCCTCATTGGACTTCAATCAGGTCATATTGCATCATAGTTTACAATTCTTTGTTAGTCATTTCTTATTTAAAAATTCTAATAATTTTTTGTGCTAAATGCTGTGGGTATATACGCAATTTATTTTGTAGGTTGTCAGGTTATGCCGAGAGCACGGACTCTATGGTGCTTTTGTCTATCTTTTCAACAAAGGGTTGGATGATTTTCGCGCCCCTTTGGAAGAGCTGTTAATAGTTCTACGAAATATTCAAAGAGAAAGTGCTTCGGCCCTTGGGTACGTTCCCCAATATGCAGTGCCTATGCTCTATTGTTCTGTTAATTGAATATCCATGTGCTTTGTTCTTCCCCCTATTTTTTTCTTTTCAAGCTTGCAATATCAAAGTTACAAACTTGTACTGCAATATGGTAGCTACCACTAGGATAGTAGGATGCATGACCAGAGTCTGGTGGAATTTTGATTAAAGTGACATGTAATTCAAATATCCAAATGAAGTTTGCGCATGTGTCTTACTGGTGTATACAACACACAATAGAAGAAAATACTTGTTTTGTGAATGTCTGGGATTGGATGGATCAAATATGCATTTGGTAGTTTCTGTGTAGGTTGTTTATTTTCTTCAAATTGCTTAGATTTTCTGGAAAAGATAATTAAAGAATTCTTTTGACTTTATCCCCCTTTTTTATTCCACTTACTAGCATCTTATAGTGATTCCATTTGGAAATACAAAACCCCCTATGAATTAAATATCTGGTTCGTCTTTGTATTTGTATTGTTAATTGTGCTCTTAGGTTTTTGGGTCATGATATTACTTGAAATGGTTATTTCTTTTAACTTTTCTGCTAACAGTTACAGGATGCTTGTGTATCTAAAGTATTGCTTTCAAGGTCTTGCGTTTCCACCAGGTTTGACTTAAGATCTCATTATTTGATCTTTGTTTAATTAGATTAACTATAAATATCCCTTTTGTACAGTGGACTCATTTTAAAGATAGTTCTATGTAAGGGCGAAGCCTTGTGTTGGCTAATCCAAGCTATAGCCCCATTGTTTTGGCCTATGCTGTCAAAGGCGGTAGGCAGGGCAAGACATTTTGGTAGTTTAACCTGCCCAAGCGTTGTCTAAGCGCCACCTTTGACCAGTCAAAGGACGGGTTGACTAGTCAAACATGCTGAATTTTATCAAATATATAAGGAATTATAACTTACAATGCCTAAGGCGTTGCCCAAGTGTCGCAGGTGGCTGTTTGACAAACCCACCCAAGCCTTTAATAACAACATACGTTTTGGGTAAAAGAAAAATTTATATATTATTATTAATTTTTAGAATAAAATCATATTTAGTTTTCTATTGCTCTATAGATATTTAGAAATAGAGAATTTATCATCGATTTATACACTTTTTTTCATTATCATCAACTTAATTCTCTCTCTATCCTTGTGAGCAATATTGAGCTTTATACCTCTTGTACCACTAGTACAAGAGAGTTTTCATATATTTATATTGTACCTTTATTTATTAACAAGTTAATTTCTTGTCATAAGTATTTTATGTTTCATATGTAATATAGGCTCATGTATCAAACTAGATGGATATTTTAATTACAGTTAACGTGACTTCCAGTTTATTTCTTTTTTATTTAACAAGCAATCTACCCAAAATTAAACGTACCCCCTTAACCCTTAACCTTTTGCTTTCACGACAAAAGATCAATCAAGTAGGTTATCTTTTGGAGATGACGTAACTCTAAAATTTTCAAATTAATACATAAGAAAGGGAAACAAAAATTTAATGTAGCCTGGCCCCGAAAAAAAAAAAATTCTAGCTTTGCCCCTGGCTCTATGGATCTTAAAGTGGACCAATTTATATGGAAGTGGTTGGTTATTATCAAGGTTTTTACTTCATTAACATACTTGGAATGTTGTCCAATGCTGAATGCATTTGTTCATCAGAAATGAGATCTTCTAATTTCATTTTCACAGTGATACATTGAATTGTCAAAATTTTGCTAGTCAAAAAATTATGGCAATCAACATGTGGTTGGTTGTTTGCCAAGAATTGAAAATATTTTAATTCATTTAAAGGAAATGGCCAGTTTCTCATATGAAATTGTTCAAGTGCTTGCACTGTGGTTGAACTCTATGAAATGGTAACCAAAGCTAACCTGCTTCCCTAGATTATATTGTATTAGCTGTAACATTTGGAAAGCTTTATTTTTCAATTTCTGAAATAAGGCAATATCACAGATTTGACCAAGAAATATTGAGTCATCGTATACTCTATTTACAGGGCATGGAACTCTTCCTTCCTCACGCTTGCCATCTCTTAGAACAGAACTTGTGCAGTTTCTTTTGGAGGAATCTGATGCTTTGAATGCACAAGCAGCTTCAAGCTTATCGCTTAAAGGATCATATCTGAACCTGTATCATCTCTTGGAATTAGATACCGAAGCTACTTTAGATGTTCTGCGATGTGCTTTCATAGAAGATGAAACTCCAAAATCTGACTTTTCTTCATGTGATTCGGCTGATACAAATATGGAGCCTAACAAGGAAAATGAGTTGGTGGTTGAATGTCAGAATATGCTAGTTCAGAATACTGTAAATGCTCTTGTGCATATTCTTGACAAGGATATCTCTCCTACAGATGGGTCTTCTAGCAATGATGATAGTGGATTAGTCGAAGCATGGCCATCAAAGAAAGACAAAGGTCATCTATTTGAGTTCATTGCATACTATGTGGCATGTGGAAGAGCTAATGTTTCAAAAAGTATACTGAGTCAGATTCTACAGTACTTGACATTAGAAAAGAATGTCCCACAAAGTATTCCATCTCATGGTATTGAAACTTCTAAAAGAAGAGAAAAGCAGCTACTTGCACTTCTGGAAGCAGTGCCAGAGACTGATTGGAATGCATCTGATGTGTTACACCTATGTGGCAATGCACATTTTCATCAGGTATCTTTACCATTTGCAACCTTGAGATATTATCATTTGGTGGTTTAAAAATTTCTATCTGAATTTATGGTTACTTTTAACATTGTACTTATTTTCAGGTTTGTGGTTTAATTCATGCTATCAGACATAATTATCTTGCTGCTCTGGATAGCTACATGAAAGTCATCGATGAACCCATTCACGCTTTCTATTTCATCAACGATACATTAGTACAACTGAGTGACAATGAATACACTGCTTTTCGCTCAGCAGTCATCTCCCGTATTCCAGAGCTGGCTTGCTTAAGCCGGTAATGTTTCTTATTAGGCTTAGAATTTATCTCCAATCTTTGCTTCTCATATTTGATAAGACATATATTTTTTTTGTATTATTTCTTATTTCTTCCCTAAAAGATCTCATGCTTTTTGTTTATTTTTTGCAGAGAGGGAACGTTCTTCTTAGTCATTGACCAATTCAATAATGAAGCTTCAAATATCATATATGAACTTCGTCCTCATCCAAAAAGCCTTTTCCTTTATTTGAAGACAGTTGTTGAGGTTCACTTACATGGAAACCTCAACTTATCTTCTTTAAGAAAAGACGATGCACTGAATGCTGCTAATGGTAAAAGGATGAAGCATCAGTCAAAAGGACTGGGGGCTTACATTGAAAGAATCTCTGACTTCCCTAAATTCCTGCGTAGTAACCCTGTTCATGTGACTGATGATATGATTGAGCTTTACTTGGAGGTGAGCGCTGAGCAATTTTGTAATACATCTTTCCCCTGCCATATTTAGCATGTGCATGGTCAGTGACACTATTTAGTCTTTGCTCTCAATATAACTTTATCTTTTTATATTGTTGTAACCTCCTAGGTCCGTTGAGGAAAAAATATCTCACATTAGCTGAGAAATCATCTTGATCTAATGAACCCTCAATTCTCAAGCTAGTTTTTGGGTATGAATTTCAATATAGTATTAGAGCCAATATCATGCATGAGTGGGCCCACACTACCTATCCACGTGACATAGACCAGGCAAAAGACCGGCCTGAACGATAAGAGGGATTGTTGAGGAAAAATTATCCCACATCGGCTCTAAAGTCATCTTGATCTGTGAATATAAGCATAAAGGCTACCTTTAACTCTCAAGCTAGCTTTTGGGTTGAGTTAGGCTCATAAATTTCAACAAGGTCGAGTGCTCAGGTTTAGAGGAAATAAGAACAAAAAAAGTATTTACCTGCACGTTCTTTGACACAATTAAGGTTTTTTTATTCGATAATTTTTATGGTTTCATTGGCCTCTTTATTTGTTACATCAATTTAAGTACTGCTTTTCTGTTAATAAATTACAGAGGAAGCACCTTTTCACTTCAAGAAGGCATCTCAGGTTCTAATTATAATGCACTTTTTTGCAGTTATTATGTCAGTATGAACGTGATTCAGTTCTCAAATTCTTAGAAACTTTTGATAGCTATCGGGTGGAATATTGTTTACGCCTCTGCCAAAAATATGGGATCACAGATGCAGCAGCATTTTTATTAGAAAGGGTTGGTGATGTCGGAAGTGCTCTCTTACTTACACTTTCCAGACTTGATGATAAGTTTACTATGCTTGAAACTGCTGTGGGAAGTATAGTTCCTAAAGTGGTTTCAAATAGATCAGTCAGCAGAGAGCATTTCAGCACCTTTTTAAATATGGAGGAGGTATGTATGGTGATATCTTCGGTAAAAACGAGCAAGAGATCGTAATTTGTGTAGGAATGGAGGATATTTTGGCAATTTAATAATTTATGTAATCTCTTTCTTACAGGTAAGTGACATAAATAATTTATTGCATGTCTGTATTGGGTTGTGCCAGCGGAACACTCCTCGTCTGAATCCAGAGGAATCAGAAATGCTCTGGTTTAAATTACTTGATTCGTAAGTTCCAATTATTCATTTGTTTTTTTGCAGTAGCGTTCTCAGTTTTTGCATTACTGATAAATTTCATTATCCACTATGTAATCTTTCATCAAGTGGCCAGTCTTGTGATATGATGTTATGATTTCCCATTAATTTTTGTGACACGTGTACTTCTGACTCAAATTGCATCTACTTGTTTTGCTTTCATTTATGAATTGAAAAGTTAGATACGTGGTTGCAAGTGAATTAATCAATAGCATGTTAGTCAAAATTATATTTCCATTGCCTTAACTAAGTAATGGAATATATCCTCAACTGATAAAGTAAATATGGAGGGGCGAGATTAAGAGTTGCTTCTAGAAATCCAAAAAAGTAGGGAAAATCACACAAACTGACTCTGATATCAAGGGATCGGATTCTAATTGCATGCGGAGAGTATAGTCTGTGAACAATTTTAAAAGAGAGAATTTAGAAGTTTCTGCCAGATTTTCACTTTTCGTTGTTTCTCGCTGCAACATTTACAGCCTTGCTCATCAAATAGTTGCTGAATTCAGTTTCTCTAAGTAACCTATTGCCCTAGCTAAAAGAAATGAGGGAACCATTATTGTCTTCAAATACATGTAGGCAGCTCTATTTTTCTGATGCTTATTATCATTACAGGTTTTGTGAGCCTTTGATGGGCTCATATATGGAAAGGGCATCTGAAAGAGAAAACCATTCCAGAATGCTGGAGGAATCATTTGGCTCACAAGAGGATGCACAGGCATGCATTATCAAGTGGAGAATCTCAAAATCCCATAGGGGTTATCATATCTTGAGGAAATTGTTTTCTCAGTTCATCAAAGAGATTGTTGAAGGAATGATAGGATATGTTCATCTTCCAACCATAATGTCGAAACTCCTTTCTGATAATGGTAGCCAGGAATTTGGTGACTTTAAACTTACCATATTGGGGATGCTGGGAACATATAATTTCGAAAGAAGAATTCTGGTATGTTCACAATATTTTTCATGTGTTTATGTAATAAATGTCTTGAGGAATTCAATTTAGTGTAGCTTATATTGCAACTTTGTTGAGCTTAATATCCCAGCCA